>OY757912.1:80038653-80043653 GCA_963585895.1 Sepioteuthis lessoniana | reverse complement strand
ATATATATATATATATATATATGAATATATATATATATATATATATATATATATATATATATATATATGAATATATATATATATATATATATATATATATATGAATATATATATATATATATATATATATATATATATATATGAATATATATATATATATATATATATATATATGAATATATATATATATATATATATATATATATATATGAATATATATATATATATATATATATGAATATATATATATATATATATATATCATCATCATCATCATCATCATGTCGCACCGCCAGCGCGGATATCCCTGACCCTCTCACGCCATTTCTCCTATCATTCATCGCCTCCGGCAGGTCTTCAGGGTTACATCCTGTGTCCTCACATAGTTGCTGTTTGTAAGTTCGTGCTGGTCGTCCTACTTTTGCACATCCATATGTTGGGGGTCCACAGGAGTACATCGCTTATGAGCTCGTTCTTGCTTCTCCAGCAGTGTCCCGCGTGTCTGGTTCGTCTGACTTGTATAGTTTTCGTGATGGGGGCAAGTGTCCGTATAGTTGGAGTCTCGTGGGGTGTTGTCGCCAGGACTTGTTTAATACTGCTCTCAACATTCTTGTGTAATTTCCGTCAAGTTTCCTCTCCAGCCACTTCGTTAGCGTCCATGTGGTGCATCCATATAGCAGTATCGACACAACCGCTGCCTGGAAGAAACTGCGTTTCATTTTATCGGTTAGGTCCGACTTCCATATGATCGAGAGCCTATCGATAGCTGTCCATACCTTCGTCAGTCGTGTGTCGATGTCTTTTTCGGTTGATGAGACGCTACTTCCTAGGTAGGTGAATTTGTCTACTAGTTTCAGAGAGGCTCCGTCTAGTGTGGCAATGTTGCCCGTTTGGTTGTAACACATATATTCAGTTTTGTTTGCATTGACATGGAGGCCAATGCCAGCTGCGGCTCGTTCCAGACTATGCAGTAGTGTCTCTGCTTGATTAGGCGTATTCGCTAGTAACACCAAGTCATCAGCGTAGTCGGCGTCCGTGATTGTTTTGGCGGGGAACCTTTTGCTTCTTCTCTTAGTCAGCTCGAAGCCATTTTCTCTGATTTTGTTGATCGAAGTCCTAAGCACATAGTCTAGACAGATGATAAAGAGGTACGGGGCTAGTGTGTCTCCTTGTAGTACTCCTGCAACAATGTCGAAGTATTCCGTGTCTCCATCTGGTGAACGTACTTTCACTTTGGTGTTTCTGTAGAGAATCATTATCGCTGCTACTGTTTCTTTTGGTAGGCCGTATGCTAGTAGGATTTGCTCCATCTTCCCTCTGTGTATGGAATCGAAGGCCTTGGTAAAGTCGACAAATAGTAATGTCGCCTGTAAGTTTCTTGCCCGAACACCTTCAAGGATTCTACGGATGGTCAGTATTTGTGAGGTTGTGGATCTATTTCTCCGGAAGCCGTTTTGGTTTTTCCTAAGGATGTTGTCTATTTTGGGTTCTATGCGGTTTCGTAGTAGGGCATTGTAGATTTTGGCTGCTATGGATGTAAGTGTTATCCCTCGGTAGTTGTTGGCTAGTCCGAGGTCGCCTTTTTTAGGGAATGGAAAGATGCATCCCTTCATCCATCTTTCTATCCTATTTTGACAATAGACTGTGTTGCATTGCCGGAGCAGTATATCGTCGAATTGTCAAGTCTTCCACACTTCTGGGGGGATCTCGTCTAGCCCTGCTGCTTTCCTATTTTTAATTCTTCTGAGAACTATATTTATATATATATATATGAATATATATTAATTTAAAGAATATATATATATATATATATATATATATATATATATATATATATATATATGAATACATATATATATATATATATATGAATATATATGAATACATATATATATATATATATATGAATATATATGAATACATATATATATATATATATATATATGAATATATATGAATACATATATATATATATATATATATATATGAATATATATGAATACATATATATATATATATATATATATATATATGAATACATATATATATATATATATATATGAATATATATGAATACATATATATATATATATATATATATTTGAATATATATATATATATATATATATATATGAATATATATATATATATATGAATATATATATATATATATGAATATATATATATATATATATATATATATATATATATATATATATATGAATATATATATATATATATATATATATATATATATATGAATATATATATATATATATATATATATACATATATATATATATATATGAATATATATATATATACATATATATATATATATATATGAATATATATATATATATATATATACATATACATATATATATAAATACATATACATATATATATATATACATATATATATATATATATATATATATACATATATATATATACATATATATATATATATATATATATATATATATATATACATATACATATATATATATATATATATTTTTTTTTTCATCATAAAACGTGTGGAAGCACGTGCGATACACTAGCCTCATCAGCCGCCATCCAGGGTGATAACACAGTTTCGGTAGCTTAAGGCGGTACTGTCACACCTGGCGCTACCGAGCAGCTTTTGCCACCGGCTAGGGTATTTAAAAAAAAAAAAAAAAAACCTATGTATACATAAGATCAACTAAAAGCGGACATTACATTAGACGTAATGTCCGCTTTTAGTTGATCTTATGTATACATATATATATATATATATATGAATATATACATATATATATATATATACATATATATATATATATATATATATATATGAATATATATATATATACATATATATATATATATATACATATATATATATATATATGAATATATATATATATATATACATGTATATATATATATATATATATGAATATATATATATATACATATATATATATATATATATATATATATACATATATATATATATATATATATATATATATACATATATATATATATATATACATATATATATATATACATATATATATATATACATATATATATATATATATACATATATATATATATATATATATATATACATATATATATATATATATACGAATATATATATATATATATATGAATATATACATATACATATATATATATATATATATATATATGAATATATATATATATATATATATATATATACATATACATATATATATATATATATATATATATATGAATATATATATATATATATATATATATATATATATACATATATATATATATATATATATATATATGAATATATATATATTCATATATATATATATATATATATGTTCCATCTTTCCTCTGTGAATGGAGTCGAAAGCCTTGGTAAAGTCGACAAATATTAATGTCGCTTGTAGGTTCTTTGCCCGTACACCTTCAAGGATTCTGCGGATGGTTAATATTTGTGAGGTCGTGGATCTATTTCTTCGGATGCCATTTTGGTTTTTTCTAAGTATGTTGTCGATTCACAGAGGAAAGATAGAACAAATCCTACTAGCGTACGGCATACCTAAAGAAACCGTAGCGGCAATAACGATTCTCTATAGAAACACTAAAGTAAAAGTACGATAACCAGATGGAGACACAGAATACTTCGACATTGTAGCAGGAGTACTACAAGGGACACGCTGGCTCCGTATCTCTTTATCATTTGTCTAGACTACGTACTTAGAACATCGATTGACAAAATCAAAGAGAATGGCTTCGAACTGACGAATAAAAGAAGCAGAAGATACCCCGCCACAACAATTACCGACGCCGACTACGCCGATGACATAGCGATACTGGCAAATACACCTGACCAAGCCGAAACACTTCTGCATAGTTTGGAACGAGCAGCAGCAAGCATAGGCCTCCATGTTAATGCACACAAAACGGAATATATGTGCTATAACCAAACGGGGGACATCTCCACTCTAAAAGGAACCCCTCTTGAACTAGTAGACAAATTCACGTACCTAGGAAGCAGCGTCGAATCAACCGAAAAGGAAATCGAAACGAGGTTAACGAAAGCAAGGACAGCTATCAATAGGCTATCGACTATATGGAAATCAGACCTAACCGATAAAATGAAACGCAGTTTCTTCCAGGCAGCGGTCACATCGATACTGCTATATGGATGCACTACATGGATGCTAACAAAACGGCTGGAGAAGAAACTAGATGGCAATTACACAAGAATGCTGCGTGCAATCCTGAACAAGTCCTGGCAGCAACACCCCACAAGACACCAACTGTACGGCCACCTGCCCCCTATCACGAAAACTATTCAAGTTAGGCGAACCAGACATGCAGGACATTGCTGGAGAAGCAGAGATGAACTCATAAGAGATGTACTCTTATGGATCCCCACACATGGTCGCGCAAAAGCAGGACGACCAGCACGAACGTACATTCAGCAGCTATGTGAGGATACAGGTTGCTGTCCTGAAGACCTACCTAGGGCGATGAACGATAGGGAGGAGTGGCGAGAGAGGGTCAGGGATATCCGTGCTGCCAGCACGATATGATGATGATGATATATATATATATATATATATATATATATATTCATATATATATATATATGAATATATATATATGAATATAAATATATATATGAATATATATATATACATATATATAATATATATATATTCATATATATATTCATATATATGAATATATATATATATATATGAATATATATATATATATATATATTCATATATATGAATATATATATGAATATATATATATATATATATATATATATATATATATATATATATATATATATATATATATATATATATATATATATATATATATATATATATATATATATATATATATATATATATATATATTATATATATATATATATATATATATATATATATATATATATATATATATATATATATATA
>OY757912.1:79901653-80036653 GCA_963585895.1 Sepioteuthis lessoniana | reverse complement strand
ATTCCCCTTGGATGAATTTAAACCTAATTAAGGCAGTCCCAGGCAGAATATTAATCAACAAATCCACAGGTGTTGGATACCCAATGGGGATTAAAATTATTTTATTTTTGGTCTGTAAGATTTGTTCACTAACCATTAACCTACAGACGGTGTTTTACTTATGACAATCATTAAACAATTCTATGAGTGAACAATTTCAAATGTTAGACTATTCAAGAATAGAAGGAGAATTAGTGCTTACAAAACTATAATGACCATAAGGATTTTATTTTAAATAAATAATATACTGATACAGTGTATTTAAAAGTAATTGTAAGAGAAGGTAAATAAAATGCAGATACTAAATCTCTTGGATGAGATCTTTTGAACTATTTCTTTTTTGAGGGAGTTGGGGGGAAAAAAGGACAAAAGAGCATCCAATATTGAACATTTGTATTTTTCTGTTGGGTAAGTTGTTTCCCATGACATTGACTCAGGCTAAAAAATAATTCTCAAACTATAGTGGAAGGAAAAATGCACCTGCCAACATACACGTGTGTGTGTGTGTGTGTGTGTGTGTGTATATATATATATATATATATACACACACACACATGTGTGTGTATGTTGGCAGTTGCATATATATATATATATATATATATATATATATATATATATATATATATATATACACATGCTCACATATTGCATTTTATATAAGTAGATGATTGTAGGGAAACCTCTGTTAAATATGGGGAAATTTCAAAAATATGATGCTGATAATGATGATTTTCACCCCCCACTCCTAAAAATTCAATCATAAAGAAATAAAATACAAAGAGCTTTGATCATTGAAAATATGACAACATTGAAAAGTTTGCTATTCAAGATATAGACTATTCATTAAGAAAGTGTATAGAAAAGGGAGAGAGAGTGAGGATAAATCCTTATATTTTTATACAAGGATTTATTTTTTCCTTTACTCTTTTCCATACTCTTTATACAGAAATCATGGATTTTTTTAAAAACTTGGCAAATTTTGATTTGACTATATATGATGTTTTGTAAAAATGAATAAACATGAATACGTCAGAAAACAGCAACAAATCATTTCAATTAATAATGTATTCAAAATGAAAATAATTTACTCTTGTTGTGAAGATATTTAAGATTTAATAGACCAGCAGTCAAAGTAATCAAAGTAAAATATCTTGGATGGATAACTGTTCTTTACAATTTGGTTTTCTTCATAAAATGTTCCTAAGTATCATTATTTTCTTCTTTTACTTCTAGCTAAAATGCTTTCCAAAACTCCTGGTTAATAACATCAGTAAATATAGTCATGTTGGGGTAATGGCAAAAAAGTTTTCTTTAATTCATGTCTTAGACTAACCATATGGTAGAAGGAATGACTTTTTAGTTTAAAATAAGACATTTTTTATACTCAGGCAAACATTTAGTGATTTGAATCATTGATTTGGCATGCAAAAATGAAACTTAAGAGTCCCACAGTCAGTATTTCACTATTTAAACCTTGAAACTACAACACCATATATAAAATACAGAATTGCCTGTGCTATGGTTAGTGGTTTAGTCAAACCCATCACAGTAGTAATGATCTGTAAGACTAGTTTACCAACCATCACTTCAAAGTGAAGATCAAAATCCTTTCAATATGTCAAAGAGAATGAAACAAAGGAAAGGTAATCAATGATGCAAAATAGGATCATAAATAAAAAAAGATGTTCTGTACAAGACTAAAATATTAATAAAAAAAAAAAGCTAGAGATAAATTATTAACTCAAATTTCTGTAAAGAATTTCTGAAATAAGGATTTTGAGAATAAAGACAAAAATAGGTGGTTTGTTTAAAATTGTATTATGTGGCTGCTGCTGCTGCCATCATCATTATTACTACTACTACTGCTACTACTTAATTTTTTTTAATAACTTTTAAGTGATCAATATTTTAATAGTATTAATCCTTTAGTTTTAACTACAAGATAACTAAATTAAGAATGAAGTACTGTGTTATTAAATTTACTATATTTTTTATAAATAGTCAGCAAATAAAACTATATAGAAATTTTGATTGTTATATTGTCATTTATATTCTTCTCCTGGCCAAATAATTATTGCTAAGCTGTAAAATATATAAGTAAAATAACAACTAATTTGTATGTACAATGATACTTTAACATCAATTTTCTCATAGAGATAAATAAACAATACTAAACTGAATAAAAAGTAAACTGAATATCTTCAAACCAAAGAAAATATCAAAGAAAATTGTATTGAATATTAAAATAATTTTTACCCTTTTTTCCTTTTATAGTTCTAAAGAATTATTAAAGTATTTCAATTAATATCATGTCTCTTTTCTCCAAATTAATCACCTGAGGTACACCCTTTACTCGTGACTCTCTTATCAATATGAAATTAATATTTTAAAATACAGGAAAAGTCAAATAACAAATTCTTGTTCACTTACCTCTTCTTCTGCGACTGTTCAAGTTGATTTCTTCCACAGTAGAGCAAGGAAACCAGCCTTCTTCTCCATTCTCTCGCCTCCCCTCATAGTATCCATGCTCACCCACATGGAGCACTGGTAAGAACCAAAAGAAAAAACAAGCAAAAAGTTTTAGCTTGCAGAGAACAGGAGATCGATTATAGCAACTGGGAATAGCTTCTTGCAACTGTAATCATTTGAAAAGTAGTTGCTTAAATATCTGATTAAGACAAAAATTACTTCGAAAAATGATCTTGGATTATTTTAAAATAGTTTTCCTAAATCTGGATTTAAAAAATCTATTTTACTTCTTGATAAATTTTCATCAAAACTAGACCTGCAACCAAAATTAGTTACATTTGACCTGTATTTAAAATAAATAAAAAATGGTACAATATTTTTTTGCAATATAAAAAGAATATTTAACCCAAAATAGTGAACTATTAAGTATAACTATATCAAAACAATACTATATGGTTACAAAAAGCTATTTATCCTTAAAAAAGAGGCTTTTAACTTAGAATACACCAAAAGGATCAAATGTAGTTAGTTTTCTATACACAATCCAAACTTTAATTCAAAAATTTCCAAAAAGATCTAGTAGCCAAGATATACATTTCAGTCTCAGTATATATAAAAATAACTTCTTTTTGGGAAAAAGAACAAAACAACTTCTAGATAACTGAATAATTGTGAATCACAAGTTTTATTCCTTCTGATTCTATATAAACCTCATATAAAATATTCAAAAGGCTTAAGAAAAAAATCATAAAAGAATATTACTTGCTGATATGTTGCAACCCATATTTTGAAGATTACTTGATGCAATTCAAAGAACATGAGATTGATTGTTGCTGAACCAATATAGCAGCAGGGAATTGTGTCTTGCAACTGTAATCATTGGGAAAGCAGTTAATATCTGATTAAACCAAAATTTTCTATCAAATGATTTTGGATTATTTTAGAATAATTCTTGCAAATCCTTTTTTGTCTTATTTCTTTATGAATTTGGTTTAAAATAAAAAATTTTAAAAAAAGAGAAAAAATGCATTAAAAATATGTGTAAAATTAGTCTCATAACCATAAGTAATAGTATATTTTAAAAATAGCCGAATACTATGTTGTAGTAAATTATCCATGTACTATCTTGAAAGAGCTACAAAAATATATCTTGCTTATGTCTATTGTTACAAAATTGAAATAGTTAAGTATAGCAGTATTATCAATTATTATAAGATCAGTTTAGTTATCTAAAAATATCAGGAGTAGATTTCTCTGACTTGGCCTGGTTTATTCTGTATGTTATAAGTAATAGAATAAAAGAAAAATAGCATGGTAAAAATAATTATAATTATTTACAAGAAAGAATATTGTTTCTGTTTGCAAATTATAATGATCCAATTTTTGTATGAATGTTATTATAAAACAACAAAAATGGGACATTTTAGTGAGAGTTTGTTATATAATACAATCAAAATGCTTTAGCTTAGAGAATCAAATCCAATTTGCAAACTAAAAATGATAATAATAAGTCTGATGTTTTCATTCACAATCATCCTGATCATTATTTTTTCTCAACAGATATGATTATTAATTATAGAGTATTTTCCCTTTTTTAGTATTTGTAATGCAATTAATTATAATGTAAATTCTACAAATAGTATGTGACTCAATATAAAATTTTCATGGATGCTGAAAGGGCTTTTAAGTGAGTGATAATTTTTTCCCCCACCAGCTGTATGTAACTTTAGAGATAAGCCACTATTTATGAATAAATATGATTATTTTTGGTTTGTATAAAAACAACAACATGTAAGCTATTTGAAAATTTGTACCTAAATTATGAAAATTCACTGAAATTTTCATGGGTCAAGCTAGCAATTTCAAAATATGTTAATATCATCCACATAAAAAGAAATCACAATTAAAAAACTTGTTTTTCAATATTTCATGACTATTATACAGTAATGAATGTTTTTTTCTTTATTAATATAGTATTCTTCTCAATAGTTAAAGCTGTAGTAGTGATTATCTTTCAAAGATTTTTACAAAATTTAAAATCACAGTAAAGAAGATCAAAATTTAAGTGCGATATGGATAATCTTTTAAAAACTACAACAAAAAAGTATGAGAAAAGAGAAACTTTCTTTAGTTGTATCTCCTATTTTGTCTAATCTGATGTGTAAAAAAAGAAGCAAATCTCTCTTTTATTATTTAGTAACAAAGATTACTTTTGACTATGAGTTGACTTTAGGTTTTCAGTAAATATCTAGCAAGCATTTTAAGGAAAATATTTAATTTCTGTTTCCTGAGTGAAAATGGATAATTACAAAAAAAATTTTGATTAAGAAACTACTTGAATAAGTTTTTAACCTTTTAAACTAAGAAGCCCAATATTTTAGACAAAGAGCTATTTAATAAGGGATACTCCAAAAGTAATGCTTCCTATTTATTTTCACATAAACTACAACAGATACAGAGAGCACTATGTCACCATTAAATAGAACAAGTTTTCAGCAACAAAACCTTATTTTTCTATTTAACCACTACTATTGGCTTTGAATTTTCCCCAATAATGAAAAAGAGCTTACATCCCATATTCACAAGAGGGTTGTTACAAAAGTAATGCCACTAGTTTTGATATGTTGTCTCACAAGGTCAGAGATAGACATTGGTCATATGGCAGTAGGTTTGAACCTTATTGATAATAACCCATCATTTTTATGCCATGTTACCAATAGTAGCTGAGCTGAGCAGTTGTCAGGCAAAATGGCATCTGAAATGAAAGCACAGCTATATCATTGAATTCTTCATGCAGAAAAATTGCATCGATTGACATTCATCAATGCTTGCTGAATGTTTATAGAGACCAAACAGAGGATGTGAGAACAGTTAAGCAGATGATAATTGTATTCAAGCAGTAGTAATAGTGATGAACAAGTTAAGTTCAACACAGCTGTCAGCATATGAAATGAAGAGCACTGTAATCAACTCATCCATGCGAATTTGGTTAATGAACGATTGACTACAAAGACTAAATTTACCGGACATCAATGCTGCCATTGTTGCTGTGAAAAAGTGGGTTGCAGATTTTTATAAGAGTAGCATGCAGAATTATTCATTCTTAGCAAAAGTTTATAGCCAATGATAGTGACTATAAGGAAAAATAAAGTTTTGTAACTGAAAACTTGCTCTATCCAATGGTGTTATTGTATTCCCAGTATCTGTTGTAGTTTCTGTGAAAATAAATAGGAGACATTACTTTTAAAGTGTCCTTCATACTTGACATGATAAGCCCAATATTTTTGGCTGAGCACTATTTTACTCTGTTTTCAATAGCTATTACACCGAAGTGTAGGTGAAGGCACTAATCCTTTCCCTGGATTGCTCCACTTTACCCTTGTGTATGTACCTTATAATCCTGAGTGTTAAACAAGAAGGTATCAAGTATCATTTTTTTTGAGTCTTTGTATGACTCGACCTGGGATTGAACCCCAATCTCCTTGGTTGCCAACTTTTTACTATTTAACATAAGCCTAAGATTTCAGATTCAGAGAGATTATATATAGTATTAAGAATAAAGGGTTTAGTTAAGTAACCATTCATTTAATAGAATGATAGGATAACTTTAAATAAACATGTCTGCACTATGGAACAATCTTTGAATGTGACTTGTGGTTGATTTCTTGTGAATAATATCAGTTCAGGTACAAGTTATCTCAAGGTAGATAGGTATAGAGTTTAAAGTATATATCTTTTTTATGCCTGTAAGTCATCAAAATTTAATAAACAAGTAAATAACAAGTGTAACATGAAAATATTTTAAGGCAATTTTGCTTCATAAAATTTTATGCATTGTAAAATGATGCTAAGCAATATATAGTAATTGTAATAACCAAGTATATACAAAAAACTTCCTGCGAATAAAACACCAATTTTTTGAAAAGACAAAAAAGAAATTTCTGTTTAAAGTGTAAAAACAAAAAAAAATCTGAAATAAAATTACTGAAAAAAAATTTGCAACACACCATTTCCCCACAAAACTAGTAAAAACAAACATTTTTACAATTTATTTAGATTTATCAAGTTTAATTATTCCTTAAGTACAAAATGCTAACTAATTTTTATGAGTAATTTTCGGTATGATAAATGGCTTTAAGATATTCACACGAGTTTAAAATATTCTGAAGATAAAAAACAGAATCAATCTCTCTCTCTCTATATATAAATATACACACACACACACACACTCACACACACACACACACATCCTTGTTTTGTTTTTTAAGAGCAAATAAAGTTTAAAATGTCTAGTGGTAAGGGGGAATAATATGAAGTTGTTAATTTATTAAATATCCTAAAATGGTGCTAAATAAAAAAAATCAAGATTTTCATGAAATTGATTGAGACATTGAATAGTTAGAAAATGAAAAAAAAAGGTAATAAACTTTAATACCTATATTATAATGATCTGATTTTTGTATGTATATTACCATAACATAAAGGGAAATAACAATAAAGATGAAGACAATAGTCCGAAAACCCTAAATGGTAAAAATCATCAAGCTTCGTCTCAGAAATTTAGACAACTAAAAAAATTGCAATATATCATTGTTTATGCATCCATAAAATTAATGTTATTGTTGCTGGAAGATTTTTTAAAATATGCCAAATCAACATTCTCCAAATTTTATATCCAGGGTGCAAATGCAAAATTAGGAATATTTTAGTATGATAATAAACAACTCTATTACAAAACACTGTTAATTTTGATTTAAAAAAAAATAAACAAAATAAAAAGATAGAAACAAAACAGTAAATTTACTTAATATGGCCACCAATTTTTTTAATTATGATATCATCATGCCTTCAAAACAAATTCTTCAGACATTTTATTCCATTCCTCCTCAATAGCAGTCTTAAGCAAGCCAATATTTGGATGGGAAGTTGCATTTGTTTGGTTTTCTAAAATGCTACATATAGCGTAATAAAAGGGGTTATGGTCTGGGCTTGATGGAGGCCATAAAAAAACTCTAATTATTTTAGAAATTCTTTTTGGCGGTGTTTCCGCATTAAGCAAATCACAGATTCTTAGTCGTTTCTTTTCTTGCTCATTCATATTGGGCTGAATTTTAATGAAAATGTAGTAGAATAATGGATCTAATCATGAAAATTCAGATTTATTGTGGTTTTTTTTTTTTTTTAAATGGACTGATCAGACTAAAAAAAATGTTTTAAAATTTATTCCATATTTTGCTTCTGCACACTGTACTAAACCTGGCATTATAAGAGAAAACAAACAAGTTTCTTTTGGCAATAGTTTTATAAGAAGAGTTAAAACTGGACAATATTTAAAAGAACAAATAAAATTGGGCAATATTTAAAAGAATAATTAAAAACATACTGACCATTACTAAAAAATCAAAGAAAATTATTATGGGTGCTGCATTATTAAAAGGAAAAATATATAAACTTTTCTTTCTCTTTAAATTCTATTTGTTTGTTCTCTTCTATCAATCATATTAAAAATGAATGAAATAAATAGAGAAATGAATAATAAACCTTCTTAGAAAAAAATAGCAATCATGTTAGTAGCAACTTAGAATGGGTGATTCTAGATAATGACTCAATTGATTTGTATGAGTTTATTTGTTACTCGATAAAATAGAAAATTTCTCACTTGTCTAATTAAGAAGGAAAGATGACCTAGAACTATGAAACATACACACTATTCCATAGAATATGAAACATACACACTACAGTTCAATACATCTACCACATCATTTCTTTGACCATTCCCTAAAAAGTTCTAAAAAAAAGAAAGAAAGAGATAATTCCTTTCTACATTGATCCAAGAACTTTTTAGCAGTCACTTTTGATCTCAAAAGAGGATTTTGCAAACTTTTTTGAAAAGTGGATAAGATGCTGGGATAAGTGTGTAAGGTACTAAGAGAAGTACTTTGAAGTGGACCAAAGTGGAAAAGAGTTTAAACTTAAGTAATAGATTTATTGTGTCCATCATTCTTATATATATATATATATATATATATATATATATATATACACACACACACACACACACACACACTCGGGTCATTCAATAAATAAGGGGATTTAAAAAAAAAAAAAGCATATGAATTTTTCATATTTTTTCCATAAATATAATCACTACATTGTTTGGAATTGGTTTATAATAAAATTATTTTGATCTCATAAAAATATTTGTTTTGAGGCTATTGAAAATGGGGGCAAATCAGAGTGGTTGATATTTGAACAGAAGTCAAAAAGACAGTTCATAGAATGGAAATATACTGGCTATCTGGTAAAGAAAAAGTTCCAAGTGCAGTAGTCAGTAAAGAAGATCATGCTGACAGTCTTCTTAAACATGAAAGGACCCATCATAATTGGTTGGTTGTTGTTTTGTGGCATATCAACCCTTGTGGGTTATTTGATGCCAAATCCTGTTTATATATATATATATATATATATATATATATATATATATATATATATATATATATTGATTTGTAGTATAGGATCTGTAGACTAATAGATTATAGGTAACAACTTTTAAATGAGTCAGAGCTCATTGTTTGCACACAGTTAAATGATTTTTAGTATTGCTATCTAACACTAATCATTATATTTGCACACAGTTAAGTGGTTTCAAGCATTGCTTTCTAATATCAATAATTCAGTTTAATATTAATCATTTATTTTCACACAGTTAAATGGTTTCAATTATAGTAAATGATTAAATATTTCTATTTGACCCATAGATGGGACTCTAACTGGTATTACCACTCTGGGTCAGAGTGCACCTGAGAGTAATGGTAATGAAGGGGTACTTCACATTCTCCAAAGCTCCAGGACTGGAGCCTTACCATCAGAGAATTTAGTGTCAAAACCGGGACTTACTTCTCTGCAAAGTTGCAGTTGGTATATTCTATAGCCCCAGCCAACAGGGCAACCATCAATATCTATATCCTTGAAAACAGTGCAACTGTAAACAGTGCTTCCTATTGACAAATCCTTAGACAAAATTCACCTTATTTATAGAATGACCCTCATATAAAAGAGAAAGATATAAACCCCCTTTTCCCCTAATTATGGGTTAAATAGCACCACTTTAGTTTTTCTATAAAGATGGTTTTGGCATTAAATAAGTTACAAAGGTTGATATGCCAAATCAACCTTCGTAAGTTATTTAATGCCATTAAGAACAGTCCAAGAAGTGTATCTTGCCATGGCATGGAATGATGTAAATTCTCACTAGATGCCCCATACAAGTGGCCTTATGCCAAGCTAAGCTAAATAAAGAATTTAGATTTGGGAAGCAATTTAACAAATAACAATTATACTTTGCACTCAGCAGCCTTTAGTATAATGTTATTGTTTGTACTTTGACTTCAGGTAGCAATGTTTATAGTTTGTTGTTGTTATTGTTGTTGGCTTATAGGGTAAGGGCAGATGAAAGCTTATGCAATTGAAAAAAATAGGTGTGCAACCATTGATCAAATTGGAGTCACTATGACATGATCTATTTAGAAAAAATGTCTGACTTGAAGTTCATATGTCAATAAAATGAATTCAAAATGGTAGATCTTAGAACTATTAAATTTATAGCAAAAAGTGAAATACCTCTGCAGATATGTACATGAATTTTCTATCTTTTTTAAATATATATAATATTTTTTATATTAGTTTTATTTTGATGTTAAAATGTTAGTTTTATTTTTGTTGCCCCTGATTTTTTTTTTTTTTTACATTAAATTCCTTGTATTATATATATACAACATATTAGGTACATTGTTCAATTAGTGGAATGTGAAAAATATTTGACAGTGTTTATATAGTTAGCTTAGAAGTGAATAAATAGAATTTATGGGCATGACCTTTTCCCTTGAATTATTTGATTACTTAGATGATAATGTTGCAGTGAGAAGCTATGTTTATCTTATATGAAATTTGTATAGTGTGACGATTCAAATCAATGAAAAATTCAACCTTTAATTTTAAAACAAGAATCCATTTCTGTTTTATCTGTTTCCAAATTATATTTACCTACTATTAAAAAAAAACAAAAAAAAAAACAAAAAAAAAAAAAACACTAAATATTTTAATTTCAAAGCGCTCAGTCCTTGTTAACTGTATTAATACATGAATCTTAAAGTTTTATTATTAGATCAAGTATTAACAACCATTGTTAATCTTTTTATTTAATCTTAATTTTAGTTATTTTTCATTGCAACTACTGGGACTCTTATTCACATTGTTTAATAAACAACCACAAACTAATAGTCTGGGCAGTTATGAGAAAAAAAACAACGTAAATTAAAATGAAAGAAATACTTGTTAAAAATTAATTATGGTTTTATCAATGTCCTTTTTTATTCAATCTGTTTCCTAAATTGAAAAAAAATTAATATCTTGCTTAACATAAAGATGAAAATAATTTTAGTAGTTGTAAGAGAATATTGATAATGATTTAATAAGTAATTATTTTTCATTCTAATTTGAAATCATAAGATTGATGCTTTTGTAAAAACAAGTATAAAAAATATCAGACCAAATCAACCAGAATTATAATAGCAAGAACTCTTCAGCTTGTCAAACTATTCTCGGTTCAAGGCAAGGAAGGTATAATAGATAAATATCCAGAATTGTACACTTTATAATGATATATTGACATTCTTGACAGTGATGATATTGATGATGTCACCATCATCATGTTTATCAAATCAAATCAATTGAATGATTAAAGTATAAAAACTATAACATCAATAATTTTCATTTATAATATAGTTACGCACATATACAGAGGTTATATATATATATATATATATATATATATATATATATATAAATTGATTGAACATAATAGACATTTTTATGGAGTAGTAATCCATACTTCTTTATTTGCAATTAGTTATAATATTAACTAGACATTGTATTGAATAGTTGCTGAAGGTGGCCTTTAAAACTCAGTATATCTAACTATGCATATAAACATAGGTGCATATCTATGTTGTATACCTGTTTATCATATAGAACTATGATAATGTTTTCCTGTACACATGCGCGCACACACACATATATATATATATATATATATATATATATATATATATATATATATATATAAAATAATTTATTAAATAAATGAGTCGCTTAGGCGAAACTATAGTATGTTAGTTCCTGACTCACTAAGTAATTATCGATACTATATATATATATATATATATATATATAAACATTCTGGCTCAGTCTGAGTAAACCAGCTGTCAAGTTTATTTCAAACCAATGTCTCAGAACAGAACACTCACTCATTTTTGACTTGTAATGATTTATGACTCCAGTTCAAATTATCAAGAATAAAAACATCCTGAGTGGTTTTAATCATTATTTTTTAAGTAAAAAAAGGCTTGGCTTCATCTTCATAATTTAGAATATTGGCTTAAGTAAATTTACTGTTCAGAATCCTAACAATGTTATATGAACCAAAACTGTAAAGGCTAGCTTGGGTAAATTAAATTCAGCCAAGTGAAACTAATAAACAAACTTTTGTTCATTGTTCTGATAACATGAATCAAGCTAACAAATTTCTGCCTAAACTATTAAGAATAATTTTAATGGTTTCTGACGGTTTTAATTGACTATTTTTCAAGATATATAGGTCTGTTACAACTTCATAAATCCAAATGTTGACTAAAATTTTTTATTTATAATAATGTTATATGAAAAAAATTTGATGAAGCAAATTCAGGCTGATTGAATTTAGTCCAACTGTTGACACAAAGCCTCAATAGTAAATGCAATTTACTAAACAGCTGTAAATGTAAACAATTTTTTCCATTTTCATTTGTCTTTAATCAATCAGTCACTGGAAAAAAATTTAAGTAAAATAAGAAATATTTTAGACCAAACCAAACTTTTCATTATCATTATCATGGCATGCTGCAAGCACAGATTTCCCTGACCCTTTCCCACCACTTGTCCCTATCATCCATTGCTCTTGGT
Source organism: Sepioteuthis lessoniana (assembly GCA_963585895.1). Lineage (NCBI taxonomy): Eukaryota > Metazoa > Mollusca > Cephalopoda > Myopsida > Loliginidae > Sepioteuthis > Sepioteuthis lessoniana. Next base: position 80,024,146 of record OY757912.1, on the reverse strand, counting down.
AGGTCTTTCATGCAACATTCTGTATCAGTACAGAGCTGTTGTAGATACAACTTTTCATTATACACAAACCAAAGTAGTGACTTTCCTTTTAACAATGCAAGATAACATTTAATTATAACTTTTGTTTCATGGCTTTTATTCTGGTTAAAGTTGCTGTTCTTAGTATATGGTTGATTATAAAAATTCAAATCGATTTGTCATCCAAAATTGTCTGATTTATGATCCTAATTAAGTTCTGATTGATATTTTAAAAAACAAAATCTTTGTATACAAAACAATACAAAATCCTACAGAAAAATATGATTGACATTCTGAAATTAAATTTTGGTTTCCTCTCAAAAAAAAGAAAAGCTTTTTTTTATATTCAAATTATAATAGATTATGATCTCATTGCAGGAGCAGGAATATAGGATTAAAATAACCAGAATTTTTCTGAGAAAGGGCTTTCATTATTTAAGTTTTTTAAAAAATACATATATATATAAATAAATTAATAACACATTTAATTTTCCTTTTTAGTATTTCACTTTCTTAAAGATATATTTTCTATATTCATTCTTTTAAAAAATGGGTGGTTTTGTGAACAAAAGTTTCTGATTTGAAAATAGGTTTTGGGAAATAGGTATATAGAAGTGGTTCCCAATTTGGGTCCCATGGTTGGGTTGTCAACAAAAGAAGCTTTTTAACTTTAGACAAAATTTGGTTATTCTTAAAGATTCATAATGACTTACTAACAGATGTCTTCACTAACTCACATTTCCATCAAGAAACAAATTCTTGAATTAGAATAACAAAAGAATTACACCAGATATGAGAGGAAATTGCTCTAAAACCAAAGCACATAAAATTCTTGTTTAAATGAAATAAATATTTATTTCTTTTAAGAAACTATTAATTTTTACTTTTAATGAACTAGTGCAGTGTCCATTTCCTGTTGATGCACTGCTGATTTTACAACAAATAGAAATGCATTGAAAATTAAAAAGAAATTTTGCATTTTCTAATCTGAATTTTTTTTTTTGCATTTTCTAATTAATTTTTTTAGCATTTTCCAATAATCCTACCACAATAAATAATCATATTTATTACAGCTCACCATATTTTTGTTTGTTAAATAGCTGAAAATAAACTACAGGTCATGTAAGATAGCCTACATATACAAAATATTGAAATCAACAATTGAAAATCATTTGTAGAAACTTGTGTTTAAGTTAAATGTAAAACAACAGGTTAAAAAAAAAGGAGTCTGATAAGTTGTCAAACATCCATGCCTGTGGGTGGCTACTTTAGTTTGAGAAATCCCACAGATAAAAAAAATGATCATATTGGTCTTTATGTAATGGCTTGTTATTGAGAAATCCTGGTGCATGTATACACTGAGAGATTTCTTCAGTTTTAGCCAAATTAGATTGTAATTATTTGCTTAAATTCTTCTACTGAATATGGTAACCTGATTTGTATAGATACTAAATTTGGTTTTAAAAATTGTATTTAGCATGAGTTGGAGTTATCTAGCAACTAATATATAGAAGAGTGGATCCATAAGTTGCAAGTCAGACATTTAACTAAAATTAAAGAAATAAGATTCCTCAATTTATATTTTATAACTCTAAAATAGAATCAGCTTGAAACAAAATAATGGCAATCATAACAAATTAGCTATTTCAATAAATCTATTGAAATTTTCAGGAAGCAATAATCAATATGAAAATCAATTCATGTCAACAGTACATAATTCATGTTTATTTTTTTTTTTAACAAAAATGAGATTCAAAATGGATGTTGACTGACATTTTAGAAATGACAATTTGAACCACAAGTGGAAAAAAGACATAACACATTGAAAAATCAAAACAAAGGACATTAATAGAAAATTACAAATCAGAAATGTTTTACTGAAGAAAAATCACAGCAGTTCATTTTAGCAAGTGAACAAGTCAAAAGGAATTAAAGAATTCAATAAAGAATAAAAATTAAGAAAATGAAATTGATTAAAAAATATAAAGAAACATCAAAATAATTTTTAAATCATTTTTTTTACCTTACCTCATATTTCAAAAAGTCCTATTTAAATTATAGACAATTATCTTTGAGATAGTAGAAATTAAATATGAAGGAAAATTCCCTAATCCCATAAGAAGAGGGAGGAAAAAAAAGATAAAAATCAATTAATTCATGATGACTATAAATATACAGTTAGAATTTATTTTACCAATAAAGAAGTAAGTGTAATCTCATTGCTGTCAGTAGTTTTATTGAAAATATTTCAGATAATCCTTGAAATGTTGTTGTTAACATATTCAATAGAATACTTTAAACATTTTAAGAATTCAAAAACCTTAATAATAAAGAAAAGTATTCTAAAAACTGTATATCCTAATTCTAAGATTTGGTAAAAAAAAAAGTCATTCAATGTACATAATTTTCAAAGTCTCATGCATATATTAGTAAACTGTTAGTAAAGTTTATGTGATTTGCGAGTATTAACTGTATACTTTCTTCAGTCAAATAGTTTGCATATAGCATACACATATATACATGCAGATATTTAAAGACATGCATTGGTACACATACATGCATTTAAAAGCAGAGACAGACAGAGACAGGGAGAAATTTATAAGTTATAGTTTCTAACATTTGTAGAATTCTATGGAAGAAAACTGTATTAACTTTATGTTTATTGTTTTCTTGAAATGTGAGATCATCAAATAAATAAAATTCAAAAATTCAAGAGTTTCTGTAACCTGGTCTATTTGTTCAAGTTTTAGACATTTTTTGTCTCAATTGTTTTTGTTGGGCTTTCAATTGGATTTAAACCCTGACACTAATTTCATGAACAAGAGGAGAGTAAAAGTTTGCTCAGCTTTAAATTTATTTTACAATCGCACCAGTCATAAAAAAAAATCAAGAATAAGAACTATTAAGAAAAGGATTTAATTAGTTTTTGTAGTTGTGTTTCAGTATGCAAGAATTACTGTATGTATATGTTTATGTGCATACATGCTCTCTCTCTCACACACGTATCAATAAGTTTGCAGCTTGACATATAGTTATTCTATGTCAAGCTGCAAACTTATTGAGAGAGAGAGAGAGAGAGAGAGAGAGAGAGAGAGAGAGAGAGAGAGAGAGAGAGAGAGAGCATGTATGTACTTGTATATTAACATACACATGTATACATACAGTGAACTTCCATCTAAAATTCTCATTGTAAATTGTTTTGATGTTATCACTATTCATTACTGAATTAAGTGCATTAAGAAGGAAGGATATTACATTGAAAAATGAATGTGTTACATTATTTCCTACACTTCTTTTCATTATTAGAAACACACACACACACATTATATATATATATATATATATATATATATATATATATATATATATATATATAAAATGCCAAATAAAGGTCTTTTTTTATTTACTGATAAAGTGATTTTGAGGGATGTGAGAAATTTCCAGTGAGACAGGCAATAATTGTTAATTCAACAGATCAATAGTTTCATCAATTTGATTGAATTCCCTAAAATGTAAGGTATCACTTTTTACACACACACACACACACACAATGAAGTAAATCTGAAAGTATACTGATTTTAATGTAGCAGTATTTGATTTATAACAAGTTTCATGAGTAATCTTGTCAGTAGTTTGATATCTATTCTTATCATTCTAACAACACGAATGAAAGTTACTTTATTTGCCTATTTATGTGAGTACAAATATCTACACAAAGAAGATAAAAATCAACTGGAGCAAATGTCATAGTAAGCCAGTGGATAGACTTATAAAATTTAAAGACGTTTGATTTCAATTGCTCAGAAGACGATGTGAATAAACATTAAAATATAAAAAATTGGTTACGATGCTTCTTTCTTAATTCAAGAAGTTAATCCCATTGATTAATTTACAGTGTTAACTTTGTTGTTTTATTCTTAGAAATATCTGGGAAACGAGTGGGTTGTTCGTGAAAAGGGGAAATAAATCAGGATATTAATGTCGTTCGATACTACCAAGGGGAATAACTCTGAGATTTAGTTATTTGATAACAAATCTACCTCCTATGCACGTTAATAAAGGGAAGCAACTATTTTTGCCTACTGCAAAAAATCATTGTATCCTGACACCTAGGACATATTTATAAAATTTAGTGTTAACATATACAGTACATAATGATATAACATTAAATAGTTTTTTCCTTCATTGGTGAGCCTAATTTAAGATTAAGTCACACCTTTTGGAGTCCGATTAATCAGAAAATCTTCATTAATTCAATTTTATCTTGTTGTTCCTTTCCTTAAAATTGTCAACAATTGTCAACAATATTCTCTGCTTTGAAAATATACAAATCTGATTTTTGTGTTTTTTATATAAAAAAAGTTTTAAATAGTTTATTTCAATTTCGCCCTGCTCCAAAATAGACACTCATTCACCTTTTCTTGATCAATTACTTTTGTAATTTAAATTTTTAAAATACCAGAATAAACATTTTTAAAAGTTAACCTTTAAAGGTTTCAGTTTTAAGTCCAAAATAGAAAATAAGTTCAAGAAATGAAATATTATTTACAATGTATTTTCTTTCTCTTTCTTTTTACATCTTAATGTCTGGTGTGCATAACAGTACATAAAATAATTGCTTATAAAATGTACTACTAATGTGGCTTGCATAAAACGTACAACCTTCTATCAAACTATTGACTATGGAATGGGCCATAACTAGAAGGATACATGAGACTGACAATTTTGGAGGCATTTATTTTGATAAGATTCCTTAATGTTTCTAAATCAATTCTATAGCAGATTATTTTTAAACTAAATTTTATTTGCTAGTTAATAATTGGTATTTTCACAATGTTTGAAATAATCACTTAAAGATAGTTAAAATTTTATTTAAAAAAACAACTTCAATCTTTTATATCTTTTTTTATCAGGACTTCTCAAAATTACTATGAGTTACTGAAATAACAATATTAATAATAATGAAAAGAAAACTTGGTAAATAAGGCATGCAATTAGTAAAATAATAAGTAAATTGAAAATGCTACACAACACACTCGATAGAATTAGAATAAATAACAGAAATATAGGATAATTTTTCCAAACTGATGAGGAAGTCAAGAACAAACTCTATTGCAAAAATAAATGCTGCACACAATGCACACAAAAGAAAACTTTAAACAAAATAAAAGATATTCAAAAATCATGCAGCAGCCATAAAAGAATAGACAGAAACCTTTTACGAGATCGCCCTTCTTTAGCTTCAAATCACCAGGTTCAGTAGGTTTAAATTTTTTTGTGCATATGAAGACCCTATTAGGCAGTGCTGCATACAGCCTCCGTCGGGAGCATGATTTCCCTTGTTGACCCTGTTTTTGTCTCTGGTGTGGATGGTGATGTGGGTGGATGCTACTACTGTTTCCTGATCCTGGAGTGAGGGAAAACATGGAATTCTTAACAAAGTTGATTTATGGTCAGGTAAGGAAACACTTTTAAAAATAAATGATTCTTCCATCAATGTCTGTTTTGAGCTGGATTAATTAATTTTTTTTAAATACTGTTTTTCAGTGGTTTTATTTTTCAATCTGAGATTGTTTTAAAAAAGAATTGTTCTTTGCATTTTAAGGGTTTTTGCAAAATCTATATATTCACTTACATTGTTTAGTTTTATTTTCTATTTTGTTTTATCTTATTTCTTCATCAACTTTGAAATGACCAGAGGTTGAAAAATAGTAATAAACAAAATCAATTATATTCATTTCTTAGATAAAGTACACTCAATATTTCATCTAAAAAATTATAAATTATTATGAGTGCATGTAAATAAAAAAAAACAAAAAACAAAGAAATTAGAGATGATAAGGAATAACTATATGATTAGCTTTGAATGTCTGCAACCAGGTCTCTCTGCTCTAATTGATAGGGCAGCTGTCATGCTAAGACAGGCTTTCTGAAGAAAAAGGATGTGAGTTTGAGTCTAATCAGAGGCTTATTTTTTTTTTTTTTTTTTTTATTCCTGATCAACACTGTTTATTAATGGTCTGAGAAGTTGGGATAAAAAGTAACTGAAATTAAAACAAAATAAATATTGGTAAAAAAAAATATTAATAAAACCATTTGAACTATCTTATATAGTTATTGATTAAAGTTTCAGAGTAGAGTTTTGCTTAAAATTAAAACCATTTAAAACAAAATAATTCCACTAAAATAGACTTAAATGTAGAGAGATTCTTAAATGTGCATGCACACACACACACACACACACACACACACACACACACACACACACACACACACACACACACACTCCAAATTCAAAAATAAGAAAAATGCTTAGGGAGATTAAAATTTTCACAAATTAACTGTCTATTGATGCATATGAGTAATACCAATGGTTAAAATGAAGCTATTTTCATTAATTAACATAATTCTTTTAAACATAAAGACAAACATTCTCTTCAAAAATATATTTTAGATTAGTATAATCAAGTCAGTAGAAATAGCTGATAACTTATAAGCCACTTTATACATCAATACAACGGGAAACTATTGATTATAATTCTTCCCCTTAAATGTCTTGTGTGATGTAAAGTCAGTTAGACTAGCAGGCCATTACTAGTAAGTTCCATTTTCTCAGAATGCCCTAAAATTCTGGCTATGATGAAGTGTAGTAAATAACTTATTCTTCACATTTTCACAGCTATAAACATAAAAATACAACTTGTTAGCTAATTCATTTAGAGTGGATTTGCTGTATTTTTTATGTTAAAAAACAAAAAAAACAAACAAAAAAAACATGGGAAACTTTAAGTCAAATCTATTTTAGCTATCTGTCCATCTATCTTCACGTTTGAATTGAATTGTTCTGACCCTTTAATATCTGATAAAGTGAAACTTGTTAAACAATCTTCAAGTAGGCAATGAAATCCATTGGTTTCTGAGAAATTTCTAATTTATATGAATGGACAAAAATTTATATAAATGGACAAAAAAAGAAAAAAGTGTGTCCATGGGAGATAACTCCAGGTCCGTTACCTTGATCTGCCTGCACTATTTTCTGTCAGCTATACAACTTTAATTATTTTGTGGAGCTTCTTGTGGTGTAATGGTTATCATCATAGGAAATGGACACGGTGAACAGAGTTCAAATCCAGGTTGAGGCTGTTTACATTTCACATAGCCCTAATACCCTTGGGAAAGGTATGAATCCAATTATTCTCCTTCCAGCTATGGATAAATGGGCAAACAGGGCTCTTTAACCTTGGTATGGCAACTGGTCTAGAAGGAAAACTCTGAATTCAAACCTTTTGAACTGTGCTTGAAAAAATGACCTTGCTGAGGGATTGGTAAATAGATACTTTAATAATCTTATTCCAGATATGTACACAATCATAGGAATCTATAAATATACAACAGTTATATTAAATCTCTAATTATCGATACTCTAAGTCAAATTTCACCATAATTCATAACTATCCATCAAGGTAAAAAAATAAGATGGTACCCATTGAAACTGAACACCAGCTAACTGCTTACTCTATAAGCACAGAGTAGGGGGCAGGTTGTGTGGCCTCTTTTGATCAATTAGAGGGCATTACAAGCAGTATCCCGTTTGCTCTGTCTTTACATTGTTATCCGCCACTCCAGTCCCATATATTAACTTTTCATTTTAGCTCTATCAGCAGCAGACCTAAGAAGTGAATCTTCATCTACATTACTCATGCAGCTAGAGAGAAACCTGCCACTCACTGGTACTACTATGCTCATCTGTGCCACATGTGCAACAACCACTGCTAAGGTTTGACCTTCCTATCACACCAACATGAAATATGTAAGCCAAAGAGCACCAAAATTCTCTATCCTTCTGCAACTACTTCAAAACTTTCCATCTATACCTCATGCTACAAAAGGGAACATTCATACAGACCAGTGGTTCCCAACCGATTTTGGGCTATGCCTTACTTTGGTATTTCTAAAATTATGATGCCATCCTGTAATATTTAATTCTTACATATTCAAAATTTCACTGCAATTCACATGAAGGAAGCTTAAAAGGCCATTAACTTGGTCTCTAAACAAGCCCCACCAAAATATCAAAATGCCCCACATCGGGAATTACTGGTCCAGAAAATGAAAACACCTTTTCCTTTATTTTTAACCCTTGTTGTCTGTCATTAATTTCCTTACTCTTCATTATCTCCTCGTCTTCATAACCAAGCATATATATATATATATATATATATATATATATATATATATATATATATAATGACATTCAACTCATATTTATTTCTGCCTATTTTTCATAATATTATTTAACACTTATATCAAATGCATAAAAGACATGATAAAAGTGTATGAAAAAATAAGTCTAGATAAGAACAAACAAATTTGTTTACATCATTGATGTAAATAGTTCAGATTTTGAATAGGTTGATTGATTATAGGATTATAACAAAAAAATAATGAATTTGAAATTAGGCAAAGGAAAGCCCGTGGTGAAATGGTTATGGTGACCCGAGTTCAAATCCAGGACAAGTCTATTTGCATTTTACATAGCACTAATACCCTTGGGAAAGGTATGAATCCAAATATTTACCCTTCAGTTAGAGGTAAATAGTTGGACAGATTGGGCTCTTTTATCTTGATATAAAGGAAAACTCTGAATTAAAACCTGTTGAACTCTGCTAAAAAATTGACCTTGTGTTGCATCCTACTCATGTAGAGGAGTTGGTAAATATATAATTATTTTGAAATAAAATTAAAAAATGCTGAGGACCTAAAAATATTAGGTGTTGGCTAAATATCCTCTACAAAATTTTGATTGGTTGACTTATTTCTGGTATGACCAATCAACAGTGAATATTCACACTCACTCCATGTTTATTGATTTGATGTTAAATTAAAGCCAGTCTATGAGGGAGAGTTGTTATTTTCTTTACAAGGCACCAGGTGTTACCTGTTAGATTAAAGAGATAGGGAATGAAAAAAGTGTGTAGGAAAATAGCAATGAAAAGAAAGAAGTGCAAAAGAAGGAAAAAGAAGGTGTGAAGTTCAAGGAAAGGAAAAATAATATGAATGAAGGAAAAGTAGGTGAAGAATAAAAAAAGGTACATCAAAAACAGGAGGTAGCATTATTTCATAGGAGTGAATAATGAAAGGAAGGAAAGTGAGAGGAAAAAAAGATCTAGGAGTAGAAAGAAAAGGAGAGGGGTTAGAAAAAAAGAGGGAGATGAACTTAAAAATGGAAAAGTTGATCGAAATAAAGTAGAGCAGTGGAATAAAAAGAAGAGGAAAGGGGAAGTAAAAAGTTTGGGAGAGCAAGTAAGAGGAGAAGGAAAAAAGTCAGGCCAAAAAGCTCATAGGGAGGAACAAGAGATAAATAGGGCAGTGACTGAGTATCATGTGACTATTAGGCAAACATTGGTGTAACAGATTGATCAGTATATTTATATCTTGGTATGTGTTAGCAAGGCATGGTCTCCTGGACCAAATAACATTAGAAACTACAAATTCATACTAATCTGGAAATTAGATCAATGAATGACACAGATATTTAAAACAAAAAGTAAAAATAAACATTTTTAAAGAAAAAATAATTTATTATATTTATAAAAAACAATGCGGATAACAATTATAATAATAAAAATAATTCTATTACAAGAGGTCCCTATTTATAAACAGGATAGGATGAACAAGTACCAAAGGATTGTTTGTAAGTCCAAATGTTAGTAAGTATGTAAATAGTAATAAAGGTATTTACAATGTTACAGTACTTTATTTGGGGGTGGGGGTTCATGGCATAATGGTTAAAGTGCTGGACTCCAGAATTGTAGTAAGTGAGTTTGAACTCTAGTCGCGCTATTATGTTCACTTTCAGACAAATACCCTTGGGAAAGGTATGAACCCTCTTATCCTCCTAGCTATTGGTTAAATAGTACCACTTATGTTCTCCAAAAAGGATGGATATGGCATTAAATAACCCAAGAAGGTTGATATGCCATTAAACAACAAAACAAACAGTACTTTATTCCTGATATTACTTTGCTTGCTGGAAGTGATTCTGTTCAAGGAAAATTCAAATAAAAAATATATTCATTTCGATAAAAATTATTTTAATTCTTTTGGTTGATATCAGATTTATATATATATATATATATATATATATATATATATTTGTATATTTCTTTCTCTTATCAATAAAAATTGTTGATTAATTTGTTTTTAACATATTCTTACACCTTACTATTCCTTTGTTTCTTTGTAAGTTTTTTTTTCCATTGAGTCTAGACAATTACAAAATAAGTGAGGTTAATGATTAATTTCTAATTATAAGAATTACAGTTATTTTAACAAGATCTCAAAAAAGTATTGAATATTCAAACAGGCAATTTCTTTAACAAAACAATGGTGATCCTTTTAAAAAGAAATTCTGGGCTTATAGATATACAAATGAATTTGTTAAAATCATAGGTAATCATGAATAACACTTCTTCATCACAGAGATACTATAACAACAACTGTGTTATGTTCACAGGTTTATGGTGACCAGCTACAGTAATGCCATCTATTGCATGATAGTTGAACTTCTAAATTAGAACAAAATTTAAATTCAAAAGGAGTTTTGTTTATTTCTCTGAAAGTTTTTAACTTGAACATTTGTGATAAAGGGAATACCTGTAATAAGAATGATGAAATTAATAGGATAAACAAAAATATTGATAAGTATTTGTCACATGATATTCCTCGTAGTAAGCTAAACAGTAAATTTTTTCTATTTTACTTTGAAAATGAACTTAACTTAAATGTTTTTATAATTGAAATCATTAAGCTTTTGTATAAAATAAACTAAAAAAGTATACATCTTAATAATAATAATAATAATAATAATTTTTGTTTATTCTAAATTTTAAATGACGAATTAGGAACAACTACTACTACTTTGCCCAGTCAGCTAGGGCTGTAGAATACACTGACTGTACCTCTGCAGAGGGTAAGACCCCCCCAATGAGTGTCCTGGATATGACACTAAACAATCTGATGGTGAGGTTCCAGTGATGCTGAGGCTTTGGGGAATGCGAGGCACCCCTTCATTGCCATTGCTCCCAGATCCACTCTGGCCCGGCGTGGTAGCACCTGATAGGGCCCTATCTATGGGTTAAATAGAACTAACAGCATACTTATGCTAAACTGAATTGTTTGACTAAACTGAATAGCTTGAAATAGAAATGTTTTTGACAATTAAACCGTGCTTATGCTAAACTGAATTATTTGAAATGGAACTGTTTTTTGACATTGAAACTGTACTTACATTAAACTGATTTGTTTAATATAGAACTTTTTTGACAATTAACTGTGTGTAAACAAAATCTGTACTTATACTAAATTGAATTAGCTGAATTAGAACTACTTGACTAAACTGAATAGTTTGAAATAGAAATGTTTTTCACAATTAAACTGTACTTACATTTAAACTGCATGCTTATGCTAAACTGAATTGTTTGAAATAGAACATTTACATAAAAATAGATTTGGCATTAGATAACCAACAAAGGTTGATAAGCCATAAAACCCAACCAACCAACCAACCACTACTACTGATAGTAGTAGTAGTAATAGTTTGAACTAGTACATAGATCATTTACATAAAAATAGATTTGGCATTAGATGACCAACAAAGGTTGATAAGCCATAAAAACCAACCAACCAACCACTACTACTACTACTGATAGTAGTAGTAGTAATAGTTTGAACTAGTACATTTTTTCATTGCTTTTTATTACAAATTATTTGGAAAAATGAAAGTAAATAGTAATCAAAATTAATCACTGTTGTAGATTGGTCACCCAAGTAAATTGTGATAAAAGATTTTGTTATATGATAGAGATGTTGCTATCAGGAAATAGTGAGCCAAAACACCCAGATGATTTTTTTAGAATGCAGCTGGAACCACTAGTGTTTTTTTTTTTTTGTTTTTTTTTTTTTTTACTACTGTAAAATGAACTTGTCCATTTACATTTTGTTTATATATTCAAAGCTTGTAACAAATTTTCCAGGGCATTTTGAATGTAAACTGACAATTAGCATTCTAAATTTTTGCTTATTATGCTAAATACTGGAAATTTTCCATTTAGATCCTGACATATTTATGTCTATACTTAATAATAATATACATTAATAAATTCTATGGTAACTTGCATTATTAATAAATCCCAGTAGGTGGAATTATTTCATAAACAAAAATGGAGGACTAAAGATCAATATATGACAAATGCTGAGTCACAACATAACTATATAAATTATATAAACCATTGAGTGATAAAAAGTTAGATATAAACCGATATTGTTAAGATATAAACAAATAAATAAATGAATGATAATAATAATAAATTTCTCTTTGAGAAACTGCTCATCTTGTTAGGAGAATACTATCCATGTGAATAAAAAAAATACTCCAAAGATGCAAATAGATAAATAGATAAAATAGAATGTACATAATTACTACCTTCCCTCAGCCTTGGTCTTGGGTAAAGGCCTGGTGAAGGATTATAAGAAACCAAATGTAAAAGTGGTGGTGGTAATAATAATGATAATAATTTAAAAAAAAAACAATTGTGACCATACAGACCAGTGGTATATACACAAATCAGAACCTGTCCTGGAAAATAAAACACAAGGTTTTTTTTGGATTATGAGATAAAAAAAGGATCACTAAATTGAAGCCAGGAGACCAAATCTTGTTATATTCAACAAGAACTTGTCTACAAGTGGATTTTACAATTCCAACGGATAACAAAGTTAAATTTAAAAAAAAACAACAACAACAACAAACTATATAAATACCTAAACCTTGCTAGAGAACTGAAAAAAATGTAGAACCTGTAAGTAACAGTAATCCCAATCAAAGCCCTGGGAACAATCCCAAAGAGCCTGGAAAAATGACAGTAGGAACTGAAAATCCAGGGAAACACTGAGATCAGTTAGAATACTGGGAAATGTCCTGGAGAACTGAGGAGATTTTCTGTTCCTTGAACTTCAGTAAAGGCCACCAGTCATAAAAACTTGCATAGTGTAAATAATAATAATAATAATAACAACACTAATAATCATTAAAAGACAAGGCATCAATCTGTCATATCAAACAGAAAGAAAGGAAGGTGGGTATTATTCAAATATGCCCACAAATTTCTGAGGTTGTATCATTGCTGATCAATAGAAATTAGGAGGGAGGCAAAAACATAAACAAATAATAAGAGAGTAAGAGAAGAGGAAATAAGTTGAGAGGTAGAAAGAGTAAGGCTAATAGAGAAAGTAGACAGAAAGTATATTACTTGAAAAAGGAAACAAATGAGAGATTATTATTATTTAAAACTAAATCCCTTTCTAAGATTAATATCAAATGTTTTTTTTAAGTTGAAACATACAATAGGTATGTCCACAGACTTTTAAAAAATTTGTACATTGTATTTAAAACTTATATCAATATTCTGAATATCTTCTTTGAGGTTTTAAATATTTTCAAATAATATTTTTTTAACATTATTTACATTAAGTGTCAACAATTTACTACAAATGACATGATGTGGATTCAATTACATTTTTGATTTTTAGAAGATCATTATTATTTGATAACAAAATTTCAGAAGATTCTATAATAGACTAACAAAGAAAGAATCAAATATTATTGAAAACCATATTAATTTAAGTAAATGGATGAATATAAATCTTTTTAAAATAATTTTTTGGCAGAAAACATTTTTTTCACAACACAAAATTTTAAAGTATACATAATTTAGTAATAATAAAAAATCAAAAAGAAAAAGTTTCAAAAGAAAAGAATATTTTTAGTTTCATTGCATTTTATATTTTCCAAATCAAAGCATGAAAAAATATATATACTATAATAAATAAGGTGTCTGGCCATCAGTCACTTGAAAGAGAAAAAAAAGGACACACAGACACTAATTTTTGATGCCTGATAAGGGTATGTTTCACTGCTGATTATCAGCAGGCAGAAAATCAGGATGTCAGTCAGAGTAGTCACTTTTGTAGGGAATAGAGAGGAGACACAAAAACAAAAGAAAGTAATAGGAAGAGAGGAGAAAGAGAGAAGGAAATAGGTTAGGAAGTAGAAGATTAATAGAGAGAAGGGGAGAAAGAAAATTACATGGAAAAAAGAAACAAGTGAGATTATTATTATCTAAAATTGAATCCTCTTCTAATATGTATAGATAAGAATAAATATTCATAGTTCATGTACTTAATGTTTATGTATTGTACACTTATGTTAATATGATATCATTGAATTATTATTTTTTTTTTTATTTGTGATTTCTTTTGAAACAATATATCAGTTTTCATTAAGTACAAGCAGTTATAAAATCACTCTAAAATAAAGTATGTAAATTAAGAACTTTGACCATAATAGCACTTTATATCTGAAAAAAATATATAACACTTATGATAAAAATTAAAATGGTATGTAATTCTAATAAATTCTTTATGTTAACCATCAGCAAAGCAACAGGTCATGGACTAGTAGTAATAGTAGTAGTAGTAATCTAAATAATCCAACAATCAATTGTATCATAAGTAAATACAGCAAATCTATGCAAAAAGAGTACATAATACTCATGACTGAGCAGGAAAGATAATTCAGTGAGAACTGTACAAGCAACTAAGCTTTGACTCTGCAAACTATTGGTATATGCACAAAACAGAATATGTTTCAGAGAATTTAAAAAAAAATTAAGACTCTATGAGAATTTGGAATTCAAATACATCACCTAATTCAAGCAACACAACCAAATCTAGTCATCATAAACAAAAAAAAATGTTAGAGAGTAGATAACATTATTCCAGCAGATTACATTAAAAGAAAGTAAAAAGCTAAAAATATATCTGAGCCTTATCAGAGAATATAGAAAATTATGGGAACATGAAAGTAATAATTGTACCCATCATTACTGGAATACTTAATACAGTCCTGAAAAACCTTGTAAAAATCTAAAAGAACTGCAAATTCTAACAAGAATTGAAACCATCCAGGTGATAGCATTATTAAAATCAGCAAGAATACTCAGGAGACTGGTATACTATTGAAAATACTTGTTGTCACTTGATCTCCTGTAACACCCTGTAGATATTGTTGGTGTGAAAATTCAATGAATAGATATTTATGTGGAACATTTAAAAATAATAAGTGCAGTATTCACTATACAGTAATCTAATATTGTCAAGTTTATGTAAAACAGCTGAGTGTTAAAAACAAACCCAGCATACAAAATAAAGACACCCAGTTATTAATGAGTATGGACTCAGTCATTTCATAGAAATACATGACTGTTGTTGGGTGTTATGTTAATAAGCTGGTCTCAAAAATCAACATTGAGAACCCCACACTTGGAATCTTGAGCTTATGATGCATGCACACAAACACACACATGTGTGTGTATGAGAGAGAAAAAGAGAGAGAGAGGGAGAAAAAAGGGATTTGAAAAATCAGATTGACATATTTTGTCTGATAATGCAAATCACTTTATTAACAAAAAGAAAACTATAATGCTACAGTTAGATTTTAAAATTAAGTGTTCAGACATTTTAGATAAATTACATTTCTCTTCCTTTGATGTAGATTTATTCTTGGTAACAAAATCATTTGCATTCTGATGATAGTAAAAACATGTCAAATAGATTTTCCAAATTGCCTTTTCCACTCAATTGAATTTCATTCCAATCTTTATATATATATATATATATGATGGACTCTCCCACTGATTTTGACATATAAGGGACTAACGGTTCAGTTAAAGAAGTTATTTTTGTTTGCCGACTGGACGCTAGTTGGAACCCCAGCAGGTAGATGCTATTATTATTGTTGCTATTCTACAGGCTACCTACACAGGTGATTTATTTATAGTGGTGAAAGCTTGTATAGAACCAGCCAAACTTTTTGGATAAGCTAATAACAGAAGAATAGTGCAACAATGTCACACATTCTCCAACATATTTTCCCGTAGGTTTTTGTATTTCACATTTCTAATCATCCATCGTTAACTTAAAATTATTATCACCCCTCATGGTCCTGATGATGGTTCAGTAGAACCGAAACGCTATAGTGTTGACCAGTTAATAAATCATTCCTTCCTCTTGGATCGTTGTTATCAGTTTTTCTACATATATATATATATATATATATATATATATACTGGCCCATTGGCATAATGGTTAGAGTGTTCACCAAGGATCCAGGACACCGGGGTTCAATTCCAGGTCAAGTCATGCCAGAGACCCAAAAAATGGTACTCGATGCCTCCTTGCTTAACAGCATTCACAGATCAAGGGTAAGTGGAGCAATCTAGGGAAAGGAGTAGTGCCCTTCCCTACACCTTCGTGTAGTAGCTATTGAAAAGGCAGCCTCTGGGTTGCCCTCGACAATGGTCAGGTAATATATATATATATATACATACATATATATATATATATATATATATATATATACATACATATATATATATATATATATATATATATATATATATATATATATAAAACAAGTCTTCTTTAAACTATTTACTATGATTTCATTTATGAATTCTAAGAAAATAAAAAAAAGTATTAAGCCACATTTATTATTAGTAAATTAAAAAAAAAAATGCACTTTACAATATTCTAAATATATTTTTTATGCAAGGAAACTAATGAATGACTATTTCAGAAGACATCATAATCTTAAATTTCGAAAACACAGTTTAAATCTATATTTGATGTCAAATGTTTTGCCAGTATTCCATGTTTCTGATGATAGGTGTTTGTGCATATTGCAAATACCTATAGGGATCATTCCCTTCTGCTAGTACTACATAACCCAGTATAACCTGTCACATGAAAAGAGATGAGCACTTCAAGGCAACCCTGATTGTTCTGAGAGATAACACAAAGGTAAATACTTGGCATCTAAATAACTAAACAGCTAATAAGAAACATCTCAATCTGAATGGTGCATATTGCATCTTTTTAATGATGCCTGTTCAATGCATATTACACCTTCTAATAATGCCTGTTTATGAATATTGCATCATTAGAAAGATACCTGTTCATTGCATATTGCATCTGTCTGATGAGGTTTGTTTGTGAAAAGTTGATACTTTATAAAAAAAAAAAATTTTTAAGTTGATTAATAAAATATTCATATCATGTTGACAAAACTGAAGCATTAAGTTTTCACTGAACTGTATGGTCTAATCACTAGAATGAATTTTTGACAGAAACTTTACCTCCATTATTGGCAGGTCCTGAATAGATACTTGATGAGCTCATAGATCGAGGGGAGTCAGAGTTGGTGACTGAGTAACAGTCAGAACTCGTGCTGTACTGACGGAAGCTTCCATCAGGGTCAAAAAAGCGGCTGTCCATCATGCTGAGATTCAGTCTGCTTTCACTGCGACATTTTGCTAGTGTTCGAAAGTTGGCTGTGTAGTTTATCAATTTACGCCGGTTGCTATACTGTGGTAATTCACGAAAAGGAACTGAAAAAAATTAAAAAAACAAGAATGAATAAATTCTAATGTTTGAAATCTAAAAAAAAGTATTTGGAGGTATAAGAAAATTTCTCATGCTATATTTTTTGTTTGTTATCTTTTATATAGAGACTAACACCCTTTAAAATGGTAACCTCACCAAATTTCTTCTTTGCTCTTTTGGTAAATAATGTTCTTTCAGGATTTCTAATGCCTTTCTACAGTCATCTTTGATGTTATGAATGTCTGGATAACTGTCTCTGGATGATAGAAGCCTATCTGTCATTTAGACACTGAACCAACTTTGCAAAGGAGTCTGCATTTTTCTTTGCATAATTTTTGTCGATGGTATAATCCAAAATAAATTCATGTAGATTTTGAAGTCTCACGTATTCTAGGAATTTCATCTCTCATAATTGGTAATTATTTTTGTCCTCATTGAATAATAGGCATGACCGAGCCTCATAATCTGTTAAGACAAAGTCATGATTTTACATAATAATGGATATTTGTATCAACAGAGTATAGTTGTAAGAACAATAACAATAATTGTAGTAGTAATAGGAATATTAATGATAATATTGTCTGCAGTAACTATAAACAGTGGAAGCTATACATAGCAAGAACTTGTCTATGCCTGTGTATTCAGTTTATTTTTATAGCCAAATATATTTCCCATGAAGTAGCATTGTATATTTAACTTAATTTGCATATGTATTGTAATGTCTATAAATATTTTTTTATGGAAACAAGCAATCACCAATACAGTTTATTTAACAGGCAACAAAGAGCATTTATATAATTCAATAAGTTTTAAAAACAAACAAGTTTCTAATTTTTTATCAATTTTTCTTTCATCTTATCTTTGTTACTTTTCATCGCAATACTCAGGTTGTTTTTATATTCTATGATCATTAATAGTAGTCTGAATCAGAAATAAATAAAGAATCTCATCAAAAATTATTCTTTATTTTTATATACAAGCTGTTTACTTAATTATCATAAAATAAATGTAGTGGAAGTCCCTGTGGCATAATGCTGGACTGCAACATCAAGTTTGAACTCCAGTCACACTATTATATTCACTTTCAGACTAATACCCTATTAAAGGTATGAAGACCCTTAGATAAGGTGTTTCATACCATTCATATTTCAGCTAAGGATAAAATAGTACCACTTCTACAAGGATGGATTTGGTATTAAATAACCCATGAAGGTTGATATTTTATTAAAAATAGGAACCAAACCAAACTTAAACAAATTGTTGAATAAAATAGTCAGTGGGACCATCACATTATAATAGAATGAATGAATGAATGAATGAAAAACGTTCCACTTTAAACTTTAGGCAGTAACAGAACAAACAACATTCATACAAGAAGCAATGACAAATAAGACATCATTATGGTTTTAGAACATGGTAACTAATCTATTTATTCAGCATGGCTTTCTTACAGGTACTGAGAAGAAAATGGATGGGCAGATTAATAAAAGAGTTTATGTGCCCTCTAGCTGTTCTAAGTCAAAGGGAAATAATTAGTTTTATCTACAAAGAGTGCAATTTTCAACACAAAGGTTAAAAGAATCTGATTGGTTTGGTTTGGTTGGTTTTATGGCATATCAACCTTTGTAGGTTATTTAACGCCAAATCCATTTTCATGTAAATAATCTGTTCTATTGAAAACAGTTCAGTTTAGCATAAGTACACAGTTTAATTGTCAAAAACATTTCCATTTCAAACTATTCAAGCAGTTATTTGTAATAATTCAGTTAAGTGTAAATACAGTTTTAATGTCGAAAAACAGTTCTATTCGAAATAATTCAGTTAAGCACGCAGTTTAAGTGCAAGTACGGTTTAATTGTCAAAAACGTTTCTATTTCAAGCTATTCAGTTTACTAAATTCATTTTAGCATAAGTATGCTGTTAGTTCTATTTAACCCATAGATAGGGCCCTATCAGGTGCTACCACTCCGGGCCAGAGTGGACCTGGGAGCGATGGCAATGAAGGGGTACTCCGCATTCCCCAAAGCTCCAGCTTTGCTGGAACCTCACCATCAGATTGTTTAGTGTCATATCCAGGACACTCGTTAGGAGGGGGTCTTACCCCTCTGCAGAAGTGCAGTCAGTGTATTCTACAGCCCCAGCTGACTGGGCAAAAAAAGAATCTGAGTATTTTGATAAAAAAGCAATAAAGATAAGACGAAGAAAAAATAATGACAATGGTTCATTTATGAAATTTGGACAACTTGAGATCATTGTTTTATTACTACTAAGAGTAAACTAGTAAGAAAAATAAGATGAAAAATGAACTAATAAAAAATTAATTAGAATGATAATACTCCATGTGAAAAAGCAAAATACCTTAAGACTTATTATTATTTGTCAAATTTTGACTGCTGTACTTCCATTATTTATTAACCCTTTGAATACTTAGATACCCTACACTTTAGCTCACAGAAAAAAAAACACATTCAGAAATTTGTTCCAAGACATACACATCTTTGTTTAAAGCTTTTATAGCATTCCATTAAAAAAAGGTGTGAATGATCACTATATCAAATCTTTTATTATTAGTATTTTTGTTATCACCTGAACTGAAAATACTGGGTTTACAATGTGTAATAAAATAGCATTTAGCCTAATATATCACGTTTACAGGTTCAAAAGGTTTGTTGCTTTTTTCTCCACTCATATTTAAAGTGATTCAATGGATCTGTTTTATTTGGATCAATATAGATATGAATTCTAATCCACCAAGCTTATCATAATGGATTCCCCCAATATTCTATAAGAATTATATAGAATTACAAAGGAACAATCAGTTTGGAAAATACCTATTGGAGTTTATTCCAACATTTGAAAAAAATATGATAAATTTATTTGTCAACAAAATATCAAAAGGGAAAAAATATTAAGAAAATAATTTTATCTTAGTATTCACATGATAATGTGGGAAGTTCTTGTGGGTAGAATATTCATTTGAGTCAACAGTATTATTAATCATGTCTATACATCATACCACCAAACTTATGCTGGTTGATTCTATGGAGAGTGGGTGGAAATATGCACACTCTGAAAGAAAGTCACTTACCAATCTCTGCAGAACTGTGGCCTTTGATTATTTCTGCTAGCTCAAGGTTGCCAGCAATAATAGCTGCCTCATAGGGAGTTTGGTTGTTTAGGTTGACAATCACTTTGTTTGCCCCTCGAAATAACAAAACCCGGGCACAAGATTCCTGTACAAATAAAAAAAACAAAAGTTAAATACTGGGACAAAATTGGAGAAAAATAAATTTTGTTTGATATGTGCAAATTAAAAAAAAATTAAAAGATCTTTCAAAGCAGTCACCAACACTAAATGATTAATTTTTAATGTTATCTTCTTGATTTTTATGAAATACACTCCAATGAATTTTATTAGCTGCTACTTATACTCCAATGAATTTTATTGGCTATTGCTGATACCATACAAGTAGCAGCCAATAAAATTCATTGGAGTGTATTTTTTAAGATTCCCTTTCAACAACTAGGTGTATCTCTGATAGATGTAGACTATTACTTCTGTTTCTGGCAGTTGTATATATTAGACTCAAATGTTTGGTTTTATGAATAGCAAGATAAACATCATAGCTAAACTTCAAAAAATCATGTTAATTAAATTTGTTAAAGACTGGTGCCACCATTGAATTATAAACTTTAACCTCAAGATAATGTTTATTAATTCATACTCTTCATAAAACACAGTTTGGAGTTATTAGCTTAAAATTCACCCATAAGCTGGGTTTTCATTTTATCATAAGATATTGTAAAACAGATTTCCTTTACGAAGCATTCAGGCTGAAATTAAGGTGTAGTACCTGTCCATCTCCCAAAGCCATCCTCTTATCTTTGGACAGAATATGGTAAAATTAAAGGTGAGCCTGGTTCCAAGGATTCCAACCTAGCAGCAGCCCCTCTCCTCCATTGAACCAAATAGGGAGGGTTAGAGTAGTCTGATGCCTGTGAGACAGAGATTGCTGGAACCAAGACTATTTTTCTTCTTGTCCATGTGTATACACATGCAACATATTACAACTGGGAGGATGTTGTTAAAA
Source organism: Sepioteuthis lessoniana (assembly GCA_963585895.1). Lineage (NCBI taxonomy): Eukaryota > Metazoa > Mollusca > Cephalopoda > Myopsida > Loliginidae > Sepioteuthis > Sepioteuthis lessoniana. The sequence goes on along the minus strand of OY757912.1, from coordinate 80,002,535 downwards.
AAAGAATATTGTAAGTTTTGAAGAATAACATGAATCACTCATTGAAAAAGTTTTGTTTTGTAATTTTTGTTATAATGTTAGGTTACAGAATTTGAGCCTTAGAAGTGATTTAGCATTAAAAAAAAATTACCAACCTGATTTGTGACTGCACAGACATGAAGCGGTGTATTTCCACTGGCATTTTGCACATCCATGTCAGCCCCGTAATAGATCAAGTGTTCAAGAGCCTGCACTTTGCCACTACGACATGCCTGTCAATAAAGAAAGAAATATAAATAAAGTAAAGTAAAAATCATAAACCAAAACAAAACAAAAACACAGTTTAGACATTTGTGATAAAATACAAAAATGATTCATTTAAAGGAAATCTATAAACAATGGATCAATAAGTCTGTAGCCTGATATGTAATGATTTGGCTGATTGATTTTAACAGCATGTCAACAGGTCTAGGGTTATTTTATGCCTAGAGGTTAGGGAATCATACTCATTGTACATTTATATTTACATTTTATATTTTACAAATAATTTGTACACAGTTGTAAAATTTCAAGTATTCCTATCCCTATCTAATACTAATAATTATATAGTTTCAAGTAACTAGTTCTATTAAATAATAATCATTTGTTTGCATAGTCATATGGTTTCATGTATTCTTATCCAATTGTAATTATTTTTAAACCTATCTATTTCACTGGGTTAGAGGGGACCTGGGATTAATAGTAATAGAGGAGTACTCCACACTCTCCAGAACTGGAGCTTCACCATCAGATGCAGTTTAGTGTCATATCCAGGATACCTCTTTTTTGGTGGTGGTGAGGAGACTTTACCTTTCAGTAGTGGATATTATTGGCATATTCTGAGCCCTGCTAACAGGGTGGTATAGTTAAGTAAGTGAATTTTGATCATGAAATATTCACTGTATAATGTTTGATCTATGTGATTAATATCTACTAAATTAAGTGCATTGACAAAGAAGGTAATTAAAAGGCTCATTAAATAAGTTTCCAGACTTTTTTCGTATGGGCACTTTTATTGATAGTACACACATGAAACTCTAGTCCCCTTCGAAGTAATCTCCTCCGGCTGTAATGCACTTGTTGTATCATTCCAACAACTTCTGGAAGGCCTCATGGAAGTTGTCTTGTGTGAGCATGTCGATGACCTTCGTCACAGCCTCTTTCATCTCCTCAATTGTCTCATAATGACAACCTCTAAGTTTTTCCTTGAGCTTAGGGAATAACCAAAAGTCACAGGGAGCAAGGTCTGGACTATAGGGACGGTGAGGAACTGTCTTGATGCCCATCTTGGTCAAATAGTCTGTGACAAGGATGGAGTTGTGGACTGGTGCATTGTCCTGGTGGAAATGCCACTAACCCGATTTGAAGAGTGCTGGCCTCTTCCGACGGAATCTCTTCCTGAACTCCCTTAAAAACTCAACATAGTATTCCTTGTTGACTGTCTGTCCAGTGGGAACCTAGTGCATGTAGATCATGCCAGTGCTGTCAAAAATAGAGATCATCAAAAGTTTGTGGGTGGATTTGCTCTGTCTAGCCTTCTTGGGTCTGGGAGAGCCATCATGTTTCCACTGGGAACTCTGTCTCTTGGTCTCTGGCTGATAGCAGTAGATACTGCTTTCATCGCAGATCACCAGAGTATCAAGAACTGTGGGATTTGAATTGATCAGCTCGACCATCTTCCTGCTGTCATGACAACATCATTCTTTGTGATCTTCTCTGAGCACCCTTGGGACAAACTTCACGCAAATCTTCCGCATCTTCAGTTCCTCACGAATAATGTGTGTACAGTTCTCACACTGACATCAAACTGTGCACTTATTGTCTCTATAGACACATGACAGTCCTTATCTATGAAATTCTTTATTTGGCCTATCAACTCTGGTGTTCTGACTTCCTTACTCCTCCCACACCTCTCATCATCCACACTGACTCCCTGCCTTCCTTGAATCTCTTACGCCACTCAAAATCTGATCCTCGATTCTTGCAAGATAATCCAAAAGCAGTCTGAAGCATTCCATATGTTTCTGTGGCATTTTTTCCAAGTTTAAAACTGAATTTTATTGCATATCGTTCTTCTAAAGTGTCCTCACATCCAGACTGCATTTTTGAAATTCACCAGCTGTGACAATCAGGCTTTAGTAGGGTGTATTCCAATTCCTGCTGTAGCTGTTGATTTGAACCTGAAATCATAAAAATTGGTCAGTCATCTCATAAGATGTATAGCAATAACATACTGAATTTTCAAGAGTCTATGACAATTTTAAATGCCTGTATAAAAAAGTCAGGAAACTTATTGAAGGCACCTCGTATTTTGAAAAATAAATATTTTTTGTATGAAACAAATGCTTTTTTCATCATTAGGCTGAAGACTGATTGACATAATTTACATACTGATATTTATTCCTAGGATTCAAAACTTTAGTTCAGATTTATATATTTTAAAAAATAATTTTGATATCACTTTGAGAAACAATAAAAATGTTACCTGATGAATTTCAAACCATCCCTGTTCATCAGTCGTTCCAATTATTGCTCGTTCATTTAACAACATTTCTGTACATACAGGATCATCTCTTGTCACAGCATAATAAAGAGGTGTTAAGTACCTCAAGTCCTTATAGTTTGGGGAGGCTCCTAAATCCAACAAGGTCTGAAAAAGAAAAAAGGACAAAATTTCTCAATATTTCATAAGAACAATTCCCATCTTATCCTATTCTATGAATAAATCTTTCTGAGTTTAATTTTATTAACTTATTTCACCCATGAACTGTATATTGTCTAATTATGTTTCGTTTTTTTAAATAATCTCATATTCTAGCTATCTGAAACATACGTATCTCAAAACCTCACCAATCTTGCTCAGCTCAATACTATAACAATCTCCAAAATCACACAGATTTAGTAAATATAACATTCAAAGTTACTTAGGGAACACAAAAATAGAAGAAAATGTATCAAAGATGTTTTAAAATGCAATTCCTGCTCCTGGAGATCTTTTTACCAGACTGTATGTTCCCATTGAACTAAAAGGAAAGGTTCAGTATGATGGAGGTTCAAAAGGTTGCAGTGGTAGTGGGATGAACATAGTCATTTTTCTCTCTACACACACCCATAACTACACATCCTCAAGATCAAGAAGGTTATTTGCACCAAACTGAATCAAGGGGTTATTCAGTGGATCATGTTAACTTACACTACAAATGACTATTGAGTACAACACTTTCTCCATAAGTGGAATCGCTATTCTATAACTGGATTGCCAATAAGACATTCTAAATTATTTCCTTTTGACACACACCTAGAAATGTGGTAGTGGACATCCATGCTCAAGTCACTTCGTAAAGTCAGATTTTATTATTTTTAAACATTTATGGAGACTAATAGTATAAATAAATTGTGTTGGGTCATATATTATGCGGGAGTTTACTTGAAATATAAACAAATTGATTTAATTTGAATATTTATTTATCATTGGAAAACATATTGATTGAATGCAGGTCAAATTCTAATGCCACTAAAACAGTTGAAAGCACAATTATATAGTTATCATACAATAAATGATGTTTGTACAACAGCATTGTTTCCAACAAAGCCTTCATTAATTATATATATATATATCTTTTTTTTCTTTTTACTCACTTTTAATTTTTCTCCATAACACTTTTCATTAAAATTCTTCCAAGATTACAAACAGCTACACAATAAAGTAGTGAAAAGATAAAGGAAGAGAAGAAAAATAAAGATAGAGTGGTACAATAGATAGTTTATATATATATATATATATATATATATATATATATATATATATAGTTAGGGATTAACCTAAAATAGAAATACATTATATATATACATTATATATATATATATATATATATATATATATAAAAAGGAAATACATTTTTTAAATAAATTTCAAACACTAATTACATTGCACTGTTTTGAAAAAGAATGCTACAAACAGAAATAGAATCTTAAAAACTTTCTCATTTTTTTGTTTCATTTGAAAAAGTAAAAAAATAAAATTTAATATAACATCACATATTCAAGTACCCTGATGATGGTTTAATGTAAAAACCATAATGTTTAACATTGGCAAATATTTCAACTATAAATGAAATAATCCCCTCAATACCTTGTTTTTTCATATTTGTACATTTATATATTATTTACTAAAATTAGCTTGGTACAAGGAAAGAAGCATGGGACACTCAGTGACAATTTAGCTTACTAATAATGGTCTCTTAGCCTCACATGCCTCTCTATTAACTGAACTGAATTTGAATTTACACAAAGTTACTATAAATGATGGCATCTAAAGAGCATTAACACTAGGTCTGTTTGTGATACGAGATAGCAAATGTACCTACTACCACCGTATAAACTGCATCGCTCTTCGCGCGGGTAAAAAAGGGGCGCGTCCTGCTGAGGTTGGAGCCCTGGCCTCAGTGTTCGAAAAATCAGCTACAGAGCTCAAACAATCAAAACTACTAAAATGCAAGCAAACACTACAAATAGCCACATTTAACGTAAGAACCTTAAATAGAATAGGACAACTCCCAGAGCTAATCGCATCGGCCGAAGAACATAAGATAGACATAATATGCATACAAGAACACAGATACACGCACACCGAAGATATCAAATATCACAAAACTGGCAATGGCTGGTCGCTCGCCACTGTATCCGCATGGAAAAACTCTGCCAACGCCGCAGTAGGAGGGGTAGGATTACTTATAGGACCTAGAGCATTAAAAACGCTTAATAGTGTTGAGAAAATACAACCTAGAATGATGGCAGCTACATTTAACGGAAACCCCAGAGCAACAATCATCTCATGCTACAGCCCCACCAATGTTAGTGAAGAAACTGAACTAGTCACCTTCTACGATGAGTTATCCTCATTAGTGCGTAGCATCCCGAAACACAATATGTTAGTCATTGGCGGAGACATGAATGCCCAAATTGGGAAAAACGGAAACAACAAATACAGCCTCCACAACACGTCAAATAGGAATGGGCAACATCTAACAGATTTCATGATAGAAAATAGATTAGCATGCCTCAACACAAACTACCAAAAAAGAGAGGGCAAACTATGGACATACAAGTACGCAAACAATACTAAAGCTCAGATAGACTACGTCCTTATAAACAAGAAATGGAAAAATAGTGCACTGAATTGCGAGGCATACTCCTCTTTTGAGGGTGTGTCCACCGATCACCGAATAGTCACGGAGAAAATACGGTTAAGCCTACTAAAAAACACCAAATGAACAGCGACCACCAAACACTATGACTGGGCCCTATTAAACAACAAAGATATAAGAGATAAATACGTATTAGAATTAAGAAACAGATTCGAAACACTACAAGAAAAGACGGAAAAAAGTACACCAAACGACGAATACGAAAATTTCGTCAATGCACACCTCGAGGCAGCAGCAAAATATATTCCAACAAAAATTAAAACTAAATATAGAGTCCCATGGGAAACTTTAGCGGTGAGAGAAAAACATGCACTAGTGAAAACAACCTCCAAAAACTATCGAAAAAACCCAACAAACACAAATGCCTTAAAACTAAAAACGGCACAATATCAATTAGCAGGCATATATATAAAGGAACAGACAGAATACATTCAAAATCAGATAGATAAGATTAGAGACTCGGTGGAAGATAGACAATCTAGAATAACCTGGCAAACAATAAACGAAGTGAGCAGAAGAAAGAACACAGCCAAAGCAAAACTTAAAGCAGCAAACCAACAAGAAAGAATAAAACTGTGGAAACAGCACTTCGAAAACTTACTTGGAAACCCACCAAAAATAACGCATGAACCAATCACCAGAATAATTAGCAAACAATTAGACATTAAACTAGGACCGTTCACACAAGAAGAACTCGACTCGGTTCTCAGAAAAATTAAAAATAGGAAAGCTGCAGGGCTGGATGAAATTCCCCCGGAAGTATGGAAGACCAGACAATTCAACGACATACTGCTCCGACACTGCAATGCAGTATACAATCAAAATCCGATAGATAGATGGATGAAGGGATGCATACTCCCCTTCCCTAAAAAGGGGGACCTCGGATTAGCCAAAAACTACCGAGGCATAACACTTACATCCATAGCTGCCAAAATCTACAATGCCCTACTACGAAACCGAATAGAACCCAAAATCGACAACATACTTAGAAAAAACCAAAATGGCTTCCGAAGAAATAAATCCACAACCTCACAAATATTAACCATCCGCAGAATCCTTGAAGGTGTACGGGCAAAGAACCTACAAGCGACATTAATATTTGTCGACTTTACCAAGGCTTTCAACTCCATTCACAGAGGAAAGATGGAACAAATCCTACTAGCGTACGGCATACCTAAAGAAACCGTAGCGGCAATAACGATTCTCTATAGAAACACTAAAGTAAAAGTACGATCACCGGATGGAGACACAGAATACTTTGACATTGTAGCAGGAGTACTACAAGGGGACACGCTGGCCCCGTACCTCTTTATCATTTGTCTAGACTACGTACTTAGAACATCGATTGACAAAATCAAAGAAAATGGCTTCGAACTGACGAAGAAAAGAAGCAGAAGATACCCCGCAACAACAATTACCGATGCCAACTACGCTGATGACATAGCGATACTGGCAAATACACCTGACCAAGCCATAACACTTCTGCATAGTTTGGAACGAGCAGCAGCAAGCATAGGCCTCTATGTTAATGCACACAAAACGGAATATATGTGCTATAACCAAACGGGGGACATCTCCACTCTAGAAGGAACCCCACTTAAACTAGTAGACAAATTCACGTACCTAGGAAGCAGCGTCGAATCAACCGAAAAGGACATCGAAACGAGGTTAACGAAACCATGGACAGCTATCAATAGGCTATCGATTATATGGAAATCAGACCTAACCGATAAAATGAAACGCACTTTCTTCCAGGCAGCGGTCACATCGATACTGCTATATGGATGCACTACATGGACGCTAACAAAACGGCTGGAGAAGAAGCTAGATGGCAATTACACAAGAATGCTGCGTGCAATCTTGAACAAGTCCTGGCAGCAACACCCCACAAGACACCAACTGTACGGCCACCTGCCCCCTATCACGAAAACTATTCAAGTTAGACGAACCAGACATGCAGGACACTGCTGGAGAAGCAGAGATGAACTCATAAGAGATGTACTCTTATGGATCCCCACACATGGCCGCGCAAAAGCAGGACGACCAGCTCGAACGTACATTCAGCAGCTATGTGAGGATACAGGATGTTGTCCTGAAGACCTACCTAGGGCGATGAACGATAGGGAGGAGTGGCGAGAGAGGGTCAGGGATATCCGTGCTACCAGCGCGATATGATGATGATGATGATATATATATATATATATATATATTAAGCATGCTTTATTAAAAAACCCTAACAAAGTTTTGTTTTTTCAAATAAGTCTTTATTATTTTTTTTCTAGTTGTTTTACAAGATTTCATAAGTTTGATTTAATTTTATATAAAAATTGTCCAAAATTATACCCCCAAGTGCTTTTCACTGTCATTGGTCATTTTTAAGGGCATATTTTAAGATTTAAAAAATTTTTTCCTATAAAATCAGGTGAAACTTTTCCTTTTATCATTTGAGATACTTTCAGGATTTTAAAGTAAAAAACATTTTGATCATATCCTTGAAAATGACCAATGATTGTGGAAAGTGCTTGCAGATAAAATCTTCAACAATTTTTATATACGATTAAACTAAAACTTAAGAATTATTGTAACATGAGAAGAAAAAAAAATGAATAAAAATTAGTAAAAAGAATCTTGTTTGGATTTTCTCTACTGGCAATCCATTAATAGTAAATGCTCAATAAATTTGGCCAAGTGTCAGAATTGGCACAGATTTAGAAATACCTAAGGTCCTTTTTTATGCTTTGAAATAAATTTCCAATAAGATTGTATTTGGAACATTATTTCAACTTGTTGAATCGAGAAATAGACTTATTCTAGTTACTAATCTTTTAAGTTACATACTATTTTCTGAATTAATTTCTACAAGGAGATATACTTGACTGTAAAAAAAAAAAAGAAAAGATCCTCAGTTCACTCACCTTAATTGCTTCACTGTTTGATGTCAAGGCACCTTTGTGAATTGGGGTGAAACCATGACGATTACGAAAATCCATGTGGGCTCCGCCACTAACTAAAGTTATAATCATACTGCGGCATTTCTCCGGACTAAGTGTACATGCTAATGTCAGTGGAGATTCTGAAAAAAAAAAAAAAAGATTACAGTATAAGAAAATAGAGTAAAAGACGAGTATAAAAATTTCTTATTCACTCAAACAAAAAAGAAAAAGGAAAAGAAAAAAGAGTATAAAATTTATAAAAATCAAGCATAGAATATTTAAAATTCACTTGAGAGCATATACATCATTTAAAGCTGCTTTATTAAGCCTTTGAGTATTAGCATCAGACATGATCTTACTGAGTTCAAAATACAGGGCTTATTGTATATTGTGAAATAGAGGCTTATTGTGAAATATCAGGCTTAAAACATTTAAAAACTCAAGAGCAGGATTTTTTCTTACATTTTTAGGGTAATAAAATTTCAAATACTTTGTATGTTAAAATAAAAAAAATAAGCAATACTCTCTGGTTTAAGAAAAGGAAAAACATTTACCTCCACTGTCAATGTCAACGTAATTCGGGTCTAGTCCTTTAGTAACATATTTATCCACTTTTTCTTTGTTAGAGTGCTTAACAGCATCCATAAACTGTTTTAAGTTTGCCTGTTCAAAGATAATTTTAAATGTTTATAAGAAAAATTAGAAATAAGCAAAAATATAAAGAAAAAAAACAAATGAAAACCATACAATTTTACAGAAAAAAAAAATTAATGAAACCAATTTCAGGGAAAGTTTCAAAATGACTAAAAAAAACCCAAACCCCTAAACAAACTATATTACAATTACTGATATAGATTTTGACACACACACACACACACACACACACACACACACACACACACAGAGCCTCATTGGCCTAGTAGGTAGAATGTTCACTAATGGCCCAGGAGACTGGGGTTTAATCCCAGGTCGAGTCATACCAAAGACTAAAAAAAATGGTACTTGATGCTGCCTTGCTTAACACTCAGCATTATAAGGTAAGGATCAAGGGTAAGTGGAGCAATCCAAGGAAAGGAGTAGTGCCCCCCCTTGCATGTTAGTGTAGTAGCTAATGAAAAGGGAGCCTCCGTGTCACCCTTGACGGCAGTCACCAACTTTACTTTAATATATATATATATATATATATATATATATATTAAATATTATATTACATATTGTGGAGCTTGATTATATAGACATAATAAAGATAATAGGTTATTTAAGAATGGCACAAAAAAAGAGTCAATAAACTAAGATTTCTTGAGTGCAATGAACAAGAAAAATAAAATTACTGTATATTCCTTGAGCCAAGGTATTCAGAGGTAATTATTCTCCATACATAGAGAAATTCAAACAGGTAGAAAAATAAATTACTCATTTACAGGTAGATAGAGAGATAGATATGAATAAACAAAAATTAAACAGGTAAATATATTGACATGAATAGATTGAGATAGATAAGTAGATATGAAAAGAATGATATTTACTTTTGTGTGAATTTGTTTCAGTTTTCTAGTATTAAGTTCCATACTCCGATACACTCTTCTTTTGAATTTAAACTGCAATGAAAAAAAAAAAAATGTTCAGTTTATTTAAAGTAAAAATATTTTGAAATGCACAGAATACATAAAAGAATAAAGCCAGTTTTTTCCTGTTGTCAAAAGAAACATTTAGAATATACTTTGAAATTCACATGTTTTTGGCTTGGTTGGGTTTTATGGCATATCAACCATTGTCGGTTATTTAATCCCAAATCCTCTTTGTACATATACATTAAATATATGATTTGTAAACACATTTTGTTGATAACATTTTTAAAAAGCTTGAGCTCATTTTTTTGCACACAATTAATTGGTTTCTAGGATTTTTAACACAAACAATTCTATTTAGTATTAACCCAGGTGTTGCCACTCCTAGTCAGAGTGGACCCGGGAGCAATGACAATGAAGGGGTACTTCCCATTCCCCAAAGCTCCAAAATTGGAGCCTCACCATTAGATGGTTTAATGTCATATCCAGGATACTCATTGAGGGAGTCTTACCCCTCTGCAGAGATGCGGTCAGTGTATTCTACAGCCTCAGCCACCTGGGCTGCACGTTTTCAATCCAAATTTGTTAGTGAAAAATATACATGTAAAAAATCTATCAAAGTATATAAGATTTATAGAGATTAACAATTTTTTTTACCATTTTTCAAAGTTAAACTAACCTATTGGCTAGATGACTAAAACTTTCCTGAGTTTTAGTTGGGCTTAGAGTGTAGTGTCTGTTCATCTCTTAGAGCTATGTTCTTGTCTTTGAGCAGGATGTGACAAAAATAGAGAGAGTTTGGTGCTGAAGATTCCAACCCAAGAGATTGCATCTCCCCTTTGCACCGAAGAGGAAGGTTAGAGTAGTCTGACACTTGCATAATACTGGCCATAGGTGCTGCCCTCCTTAAATTGACCATATGTCACATACTGACTCGAAGAGGAGGTAGTTAAATATCAACCTTTTGGTCAGCCATTCATGTTATTTTATGTAATGCCTCTGATAAAAGTATTGAGCAATATTTTTTGCTTAATGATACTTTATAAAAAAAAATTTGAATGCATAACAAGAATAATGTATGCATTTAGTTTGTCAGAAAATTACAACAGCTTTTCCTCCTAGAATCTGAATATATGGAGTAAAAAATGTATTATATCTGACACACTTTTAGTTCTCTATACAAACTTCATAACCAGGTACTAATAACTTGAGCAGTAGCGCAGGGCACCAAATACTAGTGGTACCTCTCATATGTCAGAGACATTAGGGCAGTAATTTGTAAGTATTCATTAACTATCATACATAGAATTTGATTGCAAAATTGTAAGTAACATAAAATCATACATGATGCATGTGTTCTTTTGTCATTGTTTAGTGTTTGTAACAAAAATATGTAAAGATCATAATTATTTATTAGTAATGTAAATAAATCCTCAGCTTGTTATAATGATAAATGTCATATTTATCAAATGAAAATTTGATATTGTGTCAGAACTGTTTACTTAAACTGATTATTAGAATAGACTTTTTATTGCTGTATATTGAGTATACTCACTTTAAAACATAAAACAATAAGATAATACTATACTTTAAAGATGCCAAGTTCAGCTTTCATTACGCACCAGGAATTCTAAGATTTACTTCATAGAAAACCTTATAGTGTTTTATTTAACTAGCATAATTCCTATAAAAATTATAGTATTATTTATGCATAGATTAATATATGTATAATGCTGAGTGGTATCTGTGAAATTGATAATGGTTCATATTTCAGGGTTCTTAACCTCAAGCAGTACATGCCCCCTTAACTAAAAGAGGTAAGGGCTAGGTTGATTGCCCAACACTTGATGCATCTCTGAAAGGGAATGTCATCGGAACTAGGCAATTTTTGCAATAAATAAAAGACAAAAAAATAAAAATAAAATGAAAAAAATTAATTATTTTTGTAATAAATTTAATAATATTTTCACAAGTTCAGATACTATACTCTGATTTTATGCAGAGCACACAGATATTACACTTTTATCCAGACAATATTAACACAGATGAACAAACAAATAAAAAAAGATAGTCCATTAGATAGATTCCATGACTTAAATGTCTTCTAAAATTATCTAAAAAAATTAAAATTCCAATTATTTGATTTTTAAAATGTCCTAATGAATATGTAGAATCAAAATGTAGCTTATATCCTTTTTGGTGGATGAGAGTCCCCATGACATATTGACTAAATTGCTGAACTGCAGCCTTGAAATGAGTGAGATCAAACTCCAGTCACCCCATTATGTTCACTTCCGGACTGATACCATCACGAAAGTTATAAACCCCCTTATACCCAGTTAGGAGTTAAAAATTATCACAGCTATTCTTCTACAAGGATAGTTTTGACATTAAGTAACATACGAAGGTTGATATGCCATTAAACAAAGAAACCAAACAACTTTTTCCCATTGATTGAACAGTATAAATCTAAGGGAAATAACTCAGTAGAATTTAGTATTTGTCAGGATATTAGAATTATTCCCCTTATTTCCGTTTTTCATTGGATTTAGATGAGCATGAGTTTATTGTACATAGTATCATCATCATCATGTCGTACTGCTGATACCGATTTCCCTTATTCTCACTCGCCATTCCTCTCTATCATCCATCACTTCTGGCAAGTCCTCTAGACTACATCCTGTGTCCATACAGAGCTGTTGTAGATAGGTCCTAGTTGGTCGTCCAACACTTGCATGTCTGTGTGAAGGGGTCTTTAAGAGAACGTTCTTATGAGTTCGTTCTTACTTTTCCAGCAGTATCCCACATGTCTTGTCCGTCTTATTTGGATGGTTTTCGAGATGGGAAGTAGGTGGCCGTACAGCTACTGCTTTGTGGGATGTTGCTTCAAAGATTTGTTCAATATGACTTGTAGCATTCTTGTGCAATTCCCATCTATCTTTTTCTCTATACTCAGTCAGCATCCAAGTGGTGCATCCATTTAGTATAATTGACACAACTGTAGCTTGGAAAAAATTACATTTTATTTTATCAGATAGGTTTAACTTCCATATGATTAACAACCTATTGATAGCAGTCCATGCTTTTGCTAGTCGCTTATTGATGTCATTTTCAGTAGATGAGATGCTGCTTCCGAGGTAGTTGAACTTATTTAATAAGCCACCATTTAGCATGGTGATAAATCTTTTTTGATTAAAGCACATGTACTCCGTTTTGTCTATATTGACATGGAGACCAATGCAACCTGCTGCCTGCTCCTGATTATGTAGCAGGGACTCGGCTTGTGTAGGTGTATTTGCCAGAAGCACTATATCATCTGCGTAGTTTGTGTCTGTAATAGTTTGTATGGGGTACTGTCTGCTTTTTGCCTTTTTTAGTATAAACCCATTTTCTTTCATTAGATCTGTTGACGTTATGAGTATGCAGATCATGAACAGATATGGGGCTAATGTATCCCCTTCCAGAACAACAGCAACAATGTCAAAGAAGTCTCTGTCTCCATTTAGTGAGCGAACTTTTACTTTCATGTTTTTATAGAGCATCATTATGGCTGCGATGGTTTCTTTGGAGGGACCATAGGCTAGAGGTATTTGCTCCATCTTCCCTCTGTGTATGGAGTCAAATGCCTTGAAGAAATCTACAAATAAGAGTGTTGCCTCAAGGTTTTTTGCACGAACTCCTTTTAAGATTTGATGGATTGTCAGAATCTGTGATGTTGTGGAATGGTTTCTCTGAAAACCATTTTGATTCTCCTTGAGAATTTTCTAAATTTTTGGTTCAATGCAGTTAAGTAGGAGAGCATTATCAACCTTAGTCGCTGTGGAAGTAAGGGTTATATCCCAGTAGTTCTTGGCAATTCTGAGGTTACCTTTCTTGGGGAAAGGGAGGATGCAGCCTTTTGTCCATCTCTCTAGAGTGTTCTGGTTATATACGATGTTGCATTTTTGGAGCAGTAGTGTATCAAATTTCCTTGTCTTTCATACTTCTGGTGGTATTTTATTAAGTCCAGCAGCTTTTCTGTTTTTAATTTTTCTTAGTACCATGTTGAGTTCTTGAGTAAACAATCCTAGTTTGATGTCTATTAATAATTTTTGTAATAGATTTATCTGTAGCATTTGGGAATTTTCCCAGCAGATTCTTGAAATGTTCTTTCCACATTGTATACTATGGATAATTGATGGTGAAAGATAAAAAAAAGTTAGTATAATCGAGTAGATTTAAACTAATGAACATAAAATTATCTGACCTAATTAAAAGTAAATTAATACACAAAAATATTTTTGCAATTAAAATTACATCATATCAAATATAAAGGCTGCATCAGTTTTAAACACATATAGACAGCTTTCTCATAGAGTAGTGGTTAACAAGTTAATCCTACAGACCACCACATCAGTTGCAGAGTGTGGAAGACTGTCCAGGATATAGCAACAATTTTCTTCATTTTAAATTCTAGTGAAAAATCCATTTTATATCATCTACTAACAAGAAAAAGACAAGTTCAGGCCTCACTTCATGATCACATTTGTGTTCTTTTGCCATACTGAATGTATAAAATCATTGCTATGAAATAAGGTACAAGAGACATGACTAAGGCAAATAGACACTGCTATTTTCAAGCAACAGTCTTTATGATAATTTTTTATTATTTTCAAATAATGACCTTTATAATAATTCTACTATAGTTAATCATTTTTTTTGTTGATGTGTCTCTCATCACATAACTCAAGGATGGCTAGTTTTATGGTCATCAAATGTATTTATTAATGAGACACAAGAGTATGTTTAGCATATTAGTTGTTTGGTTTGGTTGGTTTTATGGCATATCAACCTTTGTCAGTTATTTAACGCCAAATCCATTTTTATGTAAATAATCTGTTCTATTTGAAACAATTCAGTTTAGCATAAGTACACAGTTTAATGGTCAAAAACATTTCCATTTCTAACTATTCAAGCAGTTGTATGTAACAATTCGGTTAAGTGTAAATACAGTTTTAATGTCGAAAAACAGTTCTATTTGAAATAATTCAGTTAAGCATAAGCACGCAGTTTAAATGTAAGTACGGTTTAATTGTAAAAGTAATTTCTATTTCAAACTATTCAGTTTTACTCAAACAATTCATTTTAGCATAAGTATGCTATTAATTCTATTTAACCCATAGATAGGACCCTTATCAGGTGCTACCAAGCCGGGCCAGAGTAGACCTGGGAGCAATGGCAATGAAGGGGTACTCTGCATTCCCCAAAGCTCCAGCATTGCTGGAACCTCACCATCAGATTGTTTAGTGTCATATCCAGGACACTCGTTAGTGGGGGGTCTTACCCCTCTGCAGAGGTGCAGTCAGTGTATTCTACTGCCCCGGCTGACTGGGCAATATATTAGTTGTAAAAAATTTCTGAAGTATTGAGTTCACAATGTAAGTATAATGCTAAACTTGACCCTTACTTTGTGTTCATTCTGTTAACTAAACAGAATCTTTATCTTTTTGTTTAACTGTATAAAGTAGACATCTAGCTGAAAATTTCCTAATCAGAAACCAAAATTACAACTTCATTTCCATGAATTGTTCCTATGCCATTTTCCCAGTGAAATCACAAAGAAAAAAGAAAGAAAAGAAAGATACTTGAAATCAGTCTTGCTATTTAGGAACATAAAAAAAAGTTCAGAAAAACTTCTAAAAAGATACACTTTTAATTTGATAACCTGAATGACTAAAACCTTTAAAAATCAGCTTATAGCAACATAAACATTTTCATTTGCATAATAAAATATTATTGATTTAGACCAACTGAAAATCTGCCCATGGGGTAAGATTTAAAGCTAGTAACTACAGAGGGTGTAGATAAGATCTTTGACTCCAATAAGAGATCATTAAACAAAGTATTTAAGGAATCATACCTCATTTGAAAATAATTAATGTGAACTCTTGGATCACATTTAATTTGAATATTTGGGAAGATATCACAAAAGATTTTAAGTATCTATATCTTTGGAATTTTTTTAATGAAATCACTAGAAAAATGTCACATGCTAATTGAACAGATGAGAACTCATTTTAAAAGTGTGTCAAATCTCCAAGGATCTGTCTTCTTTCTTTCTTCTTACTTTTATCAGGAAAATTTGCTGGGTTCTTCAGCCTTGATGAGGCAACTAGTCTAGGAGAAGGAAAACTCTGAATTCAAACCTGTTAAACTCCGCTTAAAAATTGACCTTGTGTCATATCCAACCCGAGCGGAGGGGTTGGTAAATAGGATCAGGAAAATTTGCTTTTAAAACTTGTCTTTTTCTTTTTTTAAAAATGAAGAAAATTGTGGATAGATCCACAACATCCTTCCACACCCCCACCAGCTGAATATTTGGTAGAATTTAGTTTTAGAGAATAACTTCTAGCCTTACAAGAGAGCATGACTGAACACTCAACCCTTGAGGTCAGTCAGTACATAGCTGAATAGCAATTGTCGCTGAATCTGCATTTCAATAGGGCTAGGACTCCAAATATGCAAGACACACAAATGCAATTGCAGATCTATAGAGAATGAATTTGTACCTTCAATACTTTCTCTGGGAGTAACTTGATTAAATCAACAATGGATCCTGGCATTATACTGGTTAGGTAACAGTTACTTTTGAACAGATTTCTTTTTATAACTACTGCAGTTGAAACATTCAGTGTCCAAGGCTCTCAAACAATTACCTTACTCTGTCAGATTGGTTCAAAGACTTCTGGTCATAGAAATGAGCCCTGAGAGATTGAATGACTGTTTCAAAGAGTTACATCTGCCATTCTTTGGGGCAAGGTATTTTCATTTCTTTCAGTCTACATTGTGGATTGGAATGATTGTCATTTTTTTAATTGCATCATTATCTTGAAATCCTAAGTTATTTTCTTGATTAAAAAAATTAAGTTCTTTAAAATAGAGAACAATTAAATACAGAAGAAGAGTTTTCTTTTGGACTCCTCAATCAGACAAAAAATAGACAAAATTATGAAACTTTAAAAAAATATAAAATCATAGAAAATATCTGATGTCTATCACAAACAAAATTGCCAGTGAGATATGCTACATCAGACAATTCACATCACGAGGTTCATTCCTCAGGCAAGAAGTTGAGTGGCTAATGCAATACATCTTGTAACAATGATGCCATCCTATCAAAGGGATGAACAATGTCTGAAAAATGATTGTTTATTTTTAATAAATATCAGAAATTATTCTTTAAAACTAAAATTAATTTAGAAAAAATTTAAAACTATTTCTGCTTAGAAAGAAACATTCCCAGGAAAATAAAAGTAAGTGATCGGATCTTAAAATGATGATATAGCAAGAGTTCTCAACATGGTGGAGAGCAAAGATACCATTGGCCCTCCCACCTCTAAAATGTGATCAATTGTTTTTGTATACCATCTTGAAATTAAACAATCTTATGCAAGATGATAATCAATGATAATAATAGTAACAGAAAGTATTTGACAATCTTTTTGGGGTTTACACATTCAGTAGCATTTGAAGGTGAAACTTTAAATGTATTTCAATGGAGACATTAGAAATACAGGTTGAAATTATGACCATATGTGTACACATAAATATTACAACACTGTGTCATATTTATCTAATGTAAGACAGTTGTACTTGTATCTTAAAGAAGAGCATTATTATTAATTAACAGATATTATAGTTTAGATTAAATTTTGTGGCCTTTCATATCTCTACCTAGAACAACTGCCTCTTTCAATCCCTCCCATTATTTTTTTATGTCTCAGTAAGAAAATGAAATAGTAGCAGAGGAAAAAAGAGTTTAATTTTAACTGATTTAATGTCATGGTTAGTTTTAGGTAAAATCCAGGTAACTGTTTTACCTCCAAGTATCCAATAGGTCCAGTAAGTGGATACTCTCTGAGTAATCGTTCTTCATCAAGAAATTTGCCAGCTTTACCATTCTGTGGAGGACAATAAAGTCCATAGTTGTAGCCATCTCGTAGATCCTAGAAAAAGAAGAAAAAAATCAAATGGGAGAAAAACATGTTTGAAAAAAAAAAAAAAGAAAGCTGAATTTTTTGGGAGACAGCTTATGACAATATTAGATTTTTATGATATAATAATATTGTGGGGTATTGCTAGGGCAGCCTGGGTTTGTGATAATGATAGTGTGTTTTTATCAAGGCATAGCCTGTTAGTGGTTTTGCTGCAGTAGTTGTGTGTGTGTGTGTGTGTGTGTGTGTGTGTGTGTGTGTGTGTGTGTGTGTGTGTGTGTGTGTGTGTGTAGTACTGCTCATAAGTATTTGCTTTTGACCGGCTGGTTTTGTGAATTAAAATCAAGGTGACATGCAGGAAGACCCAAACATAATGAGGCATTGACTAATCATCAAGTAACACAGAAAACACTGATCATGAAAATTAAGCAGTGATGAGTCTAGTCAGTATTTAGAAGGGAGACCTCAAGAAACAGCGGGTACTATAAATGACCGAAGGTCTGCGTGCCAGAATAAGTGAAGCAATATAATGAGATGTCCATTTGGTAATGTTCTGTGGTTCTGAATGCTAAATTTAAGAAAAAATGTTTTTTTTTAATAAAATTTAATTGTTAAATGAAAAAAAAAAATCATTTTTTTCTGACCTTCTAAAATCTTGTTTAGAATCAATCAAAAAGATTAAAAAAGTAAACATTGTAATTTGGAAGAGTTCTCCCAGGTCGAGTCATACCAAAGACTCAAAAAATGGTACTTAATGCCTCCTTGCTTAACATTCAGCATTATAAGGTATGGATCAAGGGTAAATTGGAGCAGTCCAGGGAAAGGAGTAGCACTCTCCCTTACACCTTGGTGTAGTAGCTATTGAAAAGGGAGCCTTTGGGTCTCCCTTGACTACAGTCGCCAACTTTACTTACTTTAGTTTAATTTATAATCCCACACCCTCAAGCTTAAAATTCTTATAAGCCTCTGCATTTATGCAATAAAAAACAGATTTTGTGTTTATTCAAGACTTTATGGGGAAGTGTAGACTGGGGAAATTTCACATTGAATTTATCTTTCAGTAGTCTATAAGACTTATATTGCATATCATTGGAAAAATATCATAATTGATAAAACACACACGCGATGGAATGCGGAATTGTAGTAAGTGAGTTTGAATTCCAGTTGCACTATTTATGTTCACTTTCAGACTAAAACCCTTAGGAAAGGTATGAACCCCCCTTATCCTCCCAGCTATGGGTTAAATAGTACCACTATAGTTCTTCTAGAAAGATGGGTTTGGCATTAAATAACCTACAAAGGTTGATATGCCATTAAACAAAGAACCCAACCAACCAACAAAAAAACAGACACTTAAATAAGGCAAGCATATGATATCATCATTTCAAATACTAAATACTATTGCCTTTGAACACTGTGTAATCCCATGACTAATATTGTATCAAATTTTCTAGAAATATTAAGTTATTTTCCTTAATTTATCATTTTCCACACCTTCAAAATTCATTTGGCGATATTCATAACAACTTTTATATTTTTATCTTATAAGCAAAATTTCTGCAGTGTTTAACTTTAAACATTCCAAATCAGAAAAGTCTCAGTACTATCTGGATTTTATTTCCCTCAGATGAATTATAGTTAACTATTTAAAAGATTTTTTTTGGCTAGTATTTCTTTAATCCAAATTTTAGCTACTTATCATTACAATTTACTCAGACTATCAGTCTATGACAGTGAGTAATCAGCTCAAATCAGAAATAAACAAAGAATAAGCTCCAAGTGAGACTCACACTTACATATCCTTTTACTTGGAGAAAACTGTCAATATACAGCAGTTGCTGCTTTAGAGCTTTACACTTGAAGTTTGCTTACAGTGCTTGCTGTTTCCTAATTGGTTACCTATCTCACAACTGAACAGGCTCATTACTGCTTAACTTTGGTAATCTAACAGAAACTGATACTCGACTGAATGCATTTACCCATTCCTTTCATCATGAGTAGAATATGACACAAGTTCAATTTTTAAGCAGAGCAAAGCTGGTTTTTCCTTCTCTTTGATTGTTGCTTAACTAAGGCTAAAGAATCCAGTCTGTTCTTCTATTTACCCATAGCTAGGAAGAAAACAGTTGGTATTATGGTTTTCCCAAGGGTATTAGCATGAAGTGAAATGCAAACAACTTTGTCCAGGTTTGAAATCAGGTCACCAATTCTATTTCCTATGATGGTGACTATTATGCAAAGAGCACCTCCATGTAACTTGATTGTAAGTCTGAGAGCTTTAAAGTTAAAAGAAGATCAAATATCACCCTTAAACTCATTCACCATTTTTTACTTGACTCCAAAATTTTTAATTTTTATATACACTAGTTGTAATGAGTGTAGTAATACTATCTTGATGTTATTTTTAAAAGATAAAGCATCATCAATTATTATTAATTTTTGACTAGTGTTTCTTTAAGATGCTCATCATTGGTAAAAGAGATGAGAGTTTGGGTTTTGATGAGAGCTTATTTTTGACTTATTTCTGATTTATGCTTTTTACCCACTAACATAGACCAATGATCTGAGTAAATTTTGATGATATGTAACTAAAATTAAGATGAAAGCAATACTGGTAAAAAAGAAATAATGGATGGCAGAAAAGTCTCTCTGAGAGAAATATTTTAGAATATTATTTGATATTGTAGCAATTTAACAGGACTTGGTCATTTTATTAAATCCAAGAATGCTCAGTTATGTATTTATTTAATTTGACAAAAGAAATTTTCTGAAAGAAAACAAGAGAAAATTTACTTACTGCCCCAAAGCTGGCCAAAATCTGTTGTTTTGCATGCCAAATAGATTCACCTAGTTGAAACTGTAAACATTTCTGAAACAACAAAAAAACAATAACAATGAGATTGGATATATGATATCAAGAGCACTCCTAGTAGCTCATCTTACAGACCAATTCACTAGTATCGTGTTTGTTTGTTTGGGTTTTATGACATATCAACCTTTGTAGGTTATTTAATGCCAAATCCATATTTATACAAATAAACAGTCCTATTTCCAACAATTCAGTTTAGCATAAGTACAGTTTCAATATAAAAAACAGTTCTATTTCAAGCAGTTCAGTTTAGCATAAGTACACAGTTTAGTTCTATTTGAACCATAAATAGGACACGACCAGGTGCTACCACTCTGAGCCAAAGTGGACCTGGGAGTGATGGCAATGAAGAGGTACTCCACATTCCCCAAAGCTCCAGCATTACTGGAACCTCACCATCAGATTGTTTAGTGTCATATCCAGGACACTCGGGTGGGTGTTGTATAGCCATAACCAACTATACAAAACACATATGTATGCATGCAAAATCATAATGACGACACAATAAAGACGAGCGACACAGTTCTTTAGAAAAATATACCTCTCACTTTATTGAAAGGGTTGTGTGTGAGAGGGAGTTGGAGACTGAACAGAACTGCAACATATTGATCCCCACTCCTATGGCCACAACGGCGTTTCTTTCCCGTTCTCCTGGGCTGCTCAACCGGGGGCCTGGGGCCCCAGCCTCTCTAGGACATGTTCCTCATTCCAGCATCTTGTCTCCAACTGCAACTGGTCAATCGGGGGCCTGAGGGCCCACTCTGCTGGGTGCTGGCTTTCTCTACCGCATCTTGTCTCCAACTGCAACTGGTTAATCGGGGACCTGAGGGCCCACCCTGCTGAGTGCTGGCTTTCTCTACTGCATCTTGTCTCCAACTGCAACTGGTCAATTGGGGGCCTGAGGGCCCACTCTGCTGGGTGCTGGCTTTCTCTACCACAACTCGTCTCCAACTGATTGAACTTCCTGTGCACTGAGTTATACAATAGTTCAACGCCCACCTTCTTCTTGTGGGCATCACAAATTGCACTCATTCAACCTGTCCATGGTCAAGGTTATATTCTGACATTCCTTGGCCGGATGCACCTGTTATTTACACAGGTGCATTTCCTATTTTGACAGCCTGGCCGGGTCGGAGGTCAATATACAACATGGGGTCTTACCCCTTGTCAGAGAAGCAGTCAGTGTATTTTACAGCCCCAGCCAACTGGGCAACTAGTATCGTGAGTTAGTGCCTCACTACTATGAGACAGTACACGATTAAGCTAAGTTTAGTCAATATCCATAATGATAACAAATGATTTGATTTAAAACACAAAATGGTTATCGACACTTGAAAACAGAAACAATCATACTTTTATTGCCATTGCTGTTAAAGAAAAGCAATTTCATCAAAGGAGTAGAAGGCAGATCAAGCAACAAAGGGAAAGGCTCTCCTTTGTATGGATCTGAAATCACTTTTCTTTTTTGCTAATGAACCTTATCTATTCAGCATTGATGATAGAATCTTAGAACTCAAGGCTAAAAAATTATTGCTCTATTATGAAGAACTTTTAAATGCTCCTGTTTATAAGTTCTTGTTCAAATACAAATCCCAAAATTCAGTCATGATGATACATGAAGAAATTTATTATGTTTTACTAATTCTTCATAAGTCATAAAGGATCACATATTTGTATGTGTGTTTCACACACACACATACACTCTCTCTCTCTCTACATATATATATATATATATATAATGTGTGTAAATGTTTGAGTATGTGTATGTATTTGTATTTCAGTGTATGCACACACACACACACACACACACACACATAAACATGAAAATGTATAGAGATGGAAAACACACAGAGGACAAATAAAATCATCCTCTGAAGACCTTGTGTTTCTTATCTCTATACATTTTTATACTGACAGATTTTATTTTCAGTTTTTCCCATATATATATATATATATATATATATATATATATATACATGCATACAAGCACAGTCAAAATGCATTGGCATAAAAATAAACAAAACAAACTATAAACAAATTGTCATAACTACACCAATACATATTTTTCATTTGTTTCCTTTTTTCTACATATTTACATAAATACATACATACTCAATCAAACAGATATATAACTATATAGAGGGCAATGGGTAAATCAATTTCATGCATGGACTTTATTTGTTTCAGGTTTTGTCTACTGTGCAGCAAACTAGAGTCATTTGGGCACTGTCAGTAAAGAAAGCAGCACCATGACATTCACTTCTCTAGAAATTTAGAAATAGCATGCTTTACTGCTTGACATTCAGACCAGAAGCTACAATACAAAGATTTCAGAGTGTTAGGGTGTTATTATGAAGATAGATTCATATTGAATAAAACCAAACATCTATTTCACATCATAGTATTTAGGATGTTCACAAGCAATGGTGATGTTGGGCCTCTATCTTTGCACATGGCCTCAGATTCAGCACAGCAGTCTAAATCAAGTGTCTGGAGGAGGCAGTAACATCTGGCCACTTAACTTCCCAGATTGCAATCCCCTTGATTATTATGTGTGTGGTATGGTTAAGCAAGAGACCAACAAAACTCTATGCAATACCAAAGATGAACTAAAAGCAAGGTTAATAGCAGAATCTACCATTTGAAACAAGAAGGCTGTTGGAAAGGCTAGCAAGAGATTTTGAAGTTGTCTGGAGGCCACATGGTTGAAACCAAAGAGATTTCTTTGAATAAATTTAATCTATAGCATTTCAAGATATTTTCATGTAATTTTGGTGAACATATATGATAAAATGGGATGTCAGAGTTATTTTCATTTTTGCATAATTTAGATGCCAATTTAACCATCACACTCTGTAAATACACAGACAGACAGACACACACACATGTGCACAATGAAACAACATCGACATAAAAATGTAGGACAAGGTCACCATAATTGGTAGTTAGAGACTTTCTTGGAGTAAATGCAGGAACTGTCTACTTCAGTGAAGCAGGATGAAAAACATTTTAATTAGCTTGAATATTCAAAGATTAAGCCAATATTACACCTACCACTCCCCACATTCCGTCTGTGTGTGTGTGTGTGTGTGTGTGTGTGTGCTTTTATGTATGACAAGAAAAGATTAAGGAAAAGACATAAGGGATTCTCCCACTTTGAAGGAAGGTAAAAATTGTTAGATATGTAAGCATCTTTTACATTTACTGAATGTAGGGCTCATTTTTCAACACTTATGTGGGCATATATATATACACATGTCCTCATAAAGCCACACAGACATATGCACAAATACCAAAGTGATGCACACACAAATGCACACACACATGCGCACACACACACACACACATATATATATATACACACACACACACACACACACACACACACACACACACACACATACTTACACTAGTTGTTCCCATGTAATTTCCACAGAGAATATATATATGTATGTGTGTGCGTATTCTCACCTTATTAATAATTCATTACAGTGTATATGACTTATGAAGAATAAGTAAAACATGATAAAGTTCTTCATGTATCATCATTTCCATTTTGTCTAAAAAAACTATGAGTTGTAATTAAAAATTTTCATAGAATGATGGTAACAGTTTGATGAATGTGCTGTGTAAAAATTGTAAGATTCTGCAAAAAGACACAGAAATCACAGTAATTTACCGAATTCACTTAAATTACAAATTATTAGCAAGGTGTAATTAAAACTCAAAACAAGAGAATAACGCTTTAATTGCTTCATATACAGATTGCTATGGATATATAAAGTAATCAACATGAAATAAATTGGAATCAACAAGAAAACAGAACCAAAAAATGACAGCAGAGCTGGTTAATAAGGGATATCTGACCCCCTTTTTTATTAAAATGATTTCAGGTAAGGCATTGGTCCATTGAATATGTCAATTTCTAGATCTCCTTTGATGTAATTATATGTGATAAATTCACTACTGGCTGCTACAAGTCCTCATTGCTTATAAACTAGTGTCTATTCTTGTAAACTCATTGCTTCAGAATGCTCCATAAGTTTTCAATTGGGTTTAAGTCTGGAGAATTAGCTGACCATTTTATCTTCTGAAGTCTTAAGAAGCCTAATTGTTACAGGTATTCTGTTGTTTAATCTGCTACATGTGGGGGAGCATTATCTTGCATGAATATTATGATTCTCCTAAAGTGATCCTTTGTTTTTTTAACCGAGGTTCAAGGTGCTCTCTCAGGAAGGCTATATAAGCAGTCATTTTATCAGTGTCAGGCATTTTCCATGAAATAGCAATAATGACAATACCAACACCAGCCTAAATTATGATACCTCTCTCCTTGTTGGTATCTCAAGCATTGATGATGATCTCATCTATTTATGACATATCATTTACTTCAAACATTATGGCCATCAAGGGTAGCATGAGATTAATCTGTGAATAAAACCTTTGAGAAGTCAATCTTCATGTTATCTTCTCCCCATTTTAGATGTGTATTTTTGTCAATGGAGGTGATGTCACTGGTCTCATTGATGTCCTAACCTTTTTCAATTCTTTTGGATATATTTGTAATGTTTTGCAAGTTCAGATATTATAACAGACTTCTCAGAAGTAGTCAATCATATTTGCAACTTATAACTGCATAATCATGAAGTCACTTGTTAATCTGGAACATTGAAGTATCGTGTTACTCATGCAAATAGCTGTAGTTTATTTACACGTGAACAAAACCTTACAGTTTTTCCATTGTATGTACATACAACTGTTGCTATCATTCTTTGAAAATTTTGTTAAATTCCAACTTGTAATTTTTAGACAAAATAGAAAATTGTCACCTTGTTAATAATTTGTCACATAGTGTATACATGCACACTAGCTGTACCTATAGAAATTCCACAGAATACATAAATTTTTGAGAAGGTCAGAGTTGATCATAACACTATCAAAATTGAGAATCATTATAAAATCTATCAATAAATTATTGCTTATTTTAAAAATGCACCTACCTGCCCAGCAGTCAGAAAAATAAGACTGGAAAAGAATTATAAATCAGTTATTCATTTTCAGTCTTATTTTTCCGTTTTAAAAAATTGATTTTTAAAGTAAAATATGCAAATTAGATAGCCCCATTAGGAAACAATTGCAACCTTTGTTAAGTTATATAGCAGGCTACTCAGAAATTCATTTGAGCTGGCAAGAATCTTATGTAGAACCTGCACACAAATTAACAGACAGAGTTGCTTTATATGTGTGTGTATGTATATATATATATATATATATACACACAGATACATATGAATACATATAGTATATATGCATACACATATTATTCAGAAATATGAAATGTCAGGAAAGTAAGGTACAAGCATTTACTAATCCAAAATATTTGTTACTATACAAATAAAATATTGTGTATATGTTACCAGCACAACTATGCTACTTTTCCACTGAGTTCGATGCATTTGTCTCATCAGTGCATGAACACATAAATATCCTACTCACAGAACATATTAATCAAGTGAATGAAGCCACATAGGCACCGCTGCAACAACAGTGGCATCTCTATGGAACCATTTCCTGGATAAATGTCATTTAAAGGGTTCAGACTGATAGTCAGTTTCAATGAACAGCTTCTCTCAGTCTGTCCAGTCTTTCACAGTATCTGACTACATAAGATTTCTGGCCATGCTGTATGAAGTACACAATCAGCTCACCTTTTCCCTTCCAGAACACAGTAGCTATCAATAACTTTGTTGACTGCTGAACTTTGGATTTTTTTCCCCAGTGGGCAGTGATGATGATGGATACTTTGAGATCATGGAATCAGCTTTTGTCTCTCGAGTAAGATGATACACCCAACTCTCATCACCAATGATCATGTGTTTGAAAGTTTCCATCAGTTCTTCTATATCATTCTAAAAGCTGAAAATAAATGTCTATGTGCTGGAACTTGAGTTTTTTTGACAATTGGTTTGAGACTCAACAAGATGACACATTCTAATAACCCAACTTCTTATGGATGATTTTATAGATCATTGACATTAGACGATTAAGTTCTACAGCCATATCACAGAGTTTGCACCATCTCTCACCTTGACTCAAAGCTTCAACACAGACAATGTTGTCTCCTGTTGTTGATGAATGTGGGTGTTTTATACAAGGTTTGTCTTGCAGATTTGAACATCCTTCTGTCAATGCAATATACTAGACAGATACCTGCTTCCTGTTCATTGATATATTCAACATACATAGCAACAAGTTCACAATGAATTTCTATTGGATTTTTGAAAAATTTTATAACACCTTACACCTCTACATTTGTCCACTGATTTATAGTGGCAGTTATCTTTGTTGTGATATCACATAGAGCAAGCACTAAATATTAAAAACTGTTCTGCCTCTTATATAAAGTATTACATATTTGCTTTGGATTTACAGCTTTGGCAATGTTTTAATTCTGATAGAATTATACCTATCAATACTTTACTTTTTATACATCCTTATACACACACACACACACACACAAGGTTAAAACTTGGATTGTAGACATGGGAAGACAAATGCAAATGCCCCCAAATCCATTTTATTATATTTTTCTAAACAATGCTTATTTTACAGTCTTTGTAATCAATTAAAAATCTACACTGAATGGTCACAAACAACAATTATTCCAATAATTGATAAATTCACATAACAAAAAAGTTTATCATTTACATTTGTTAAATTAAGAAGTTATTATTGTTCAGTGGAAAGATTTATAGTTTTTTAGAGAAATATTTTTAAGTGAGTGACACTTAAGGATTTATTGATTTAAATATTTTTGTTTTTTATCTGGATTGTTAGTCCTAATTGAGTAATATTGTTATGTAGTTATTTTACCAACTTTAGTATACATCTGTTTGTAAATTGCTAGTGATTTTTTATATACACAAATTTTCATATGTGGTTGGCTGTTAGTTTTATGTTGCTAATTGTGACAGCTCTTCCTTACTTCTTTATTCTTTGCTGGACCTCAACTAATGAATTTTCCCAGTCTTTTTAATTTTTTAATTAATAGTGTAATCTGCAGATAATTTGGTGTTTATGGAAATGATTTGCTATATTCAAAAATCTTAGAGACAAAAGACCTGCTCAAGATGATCAATATAAAGTAACTCTCAACTCAAATTTCAAGAACTCAAAATTGAAAAACACTGTTTAATGGAAGTCTTGAGTTTCACTTGCACACACTAGTGACATGATTTATTGATAAAATTTACAGCAAAAAATTTGTAATATAAACCAAAAATACCCATATTTAATTGAATCTCTTAATCATATTTCAACTACAAAACTTAATTCCAAACTCAAGTGTAGCTTTCATTATTTTAATTACAAGTTTTAATACCCAGTATACATGCTAATTTCTGGCTTTGAGTAAATTATTTTTTCAAGCTAAAAATCTACTTACACACCAAAAAGAGTTTCAAAGAAACATTGAGTGCTATTATTATGACCAACCAGTCTAGTATACAGACAAGACCTGTTATATGACTCTTCCCTATAGACAAATAGAGAAATAACTATGTATAATGAAATGTTGTCTTTATATCAAGCTAGCCAGTTTAACTATTCTAACATTTTAAGCAGTTTATGAATCACAGAATTCAGAATAAAGAAGATTCAAATTATCATTTTTTTTTCATCATGATCATACATTGTATGGTCTAATATTGTTATTAGACACAATGTAGATTATTATTTCTAATTTTCAGCTTTCTAAAAATGTTTACTTATTTGTTAATCAGGAAGCAAGAATTACTAATGCTATTAATAAGCTATTTAATACACACACACACACACACACACACACACACACACACACACACACACAACCTATCTATCTATCTATATGCTCACAAAAATCTTTTTCTCTCTCATATATATCAGTTGCATGCCCTGAAAAATATGCTAGGCAAAGCCAATAACTCTATGATAGAAACAGATAATTTTTATTAACATATAAATAAGAAGTATTAGTATTTTCAATTCTTAATCTCCAAGTATAACTTCCAAAACATAATCTAACAAATTACAATAAACTTATATGATTGAATTATAAAAATTTCTATTTGCATCATTAAATCATTTAGGTTGAAAAATGTTATGCATATTGGCTCACGCTCTCTTTACTTCATGTTTTATCAAGAAGTGTCAGTCATATCATTTTATTGTGGAAAGAGATTATTGCAAAATGAATTTTGAGTATCAGAGGTACAAATTTTCAGAAGCAAATGCCAGCTTATAAATTTCAAGTGTTTATTACCATACTATAAATTCACTGATTCTCCCTAAAGTACTGTATTATACAATTGTTGGGTCAGTAAAATAGTCATTTCTGTGTATGGAGTGAGTGAGGGAGAGGCTCTCTGTGATTGGATATATTAATCATGTGATGAGCTCAGAAGTCTTGGTGCAAAATCCAAAATCCAGTCAGATTCCACCAGACATTCTGTGAGGCAGTGACATTAAAAGCTCTCAGAGAGACAACCCTAAGATACCAGATATCTTCTTCAGCATCCCAGTAAGTCCCTTAAACTCAACTTTATACACAGGAAAGACTGTATATTGTTATTCATTGTTTCACGTGCTGGTTAATAAATTGTTAGAATTAAACAAAGTATTAATTCATTTATTTGTTGCTGTTAGCCTTAGAATAAATGCTATAATAATACAATACAATTGAAAAAAAATAATAAATTAAACTTA
Source organism: Sepioteuthis lessoniana (assembly GCA_963585895.1). Lineage (NCBI taxonomy): Eukaryota > Metazoa > Mollusca > Cephalopoda > Myopsida > Loliginidae > Sepioteuthis > Sepioteuthis lessoniana. The sequence continues at coordinate 79,973,225 of OY757912.1, read as the reverse complement.
ATAAAGATATTTTTAATTTTGTACAGAATACCTTTTATAAGATAAGCAACGTATACTCTGTTTCTTAGATATACATGCCACTGATATATGTATCACAAAGCTATGTTTATATACATCCACTCAAAAAGCTACTTATATACATATGAGGTGCTGAAAGGTTCTGGATTCAACAAAAAAGGAAATGACTTGAAAAAAATTATTACATTTTTTGGAAGGGTTAAAGAAATTCAAAAAACAATGTGCAAAGTTTGTTAACCTGCAAGAATAGCAGGTACATTTCATGGCTTTAGGTCATTCCTTTCTTGTTGAGGCTGAGAACTTTTCAGCAACACCTACATACACACAAAAGCCATATATATAAGATATGGTTATTGGATTGGTGAAGAAATATCTTAGAAGGCATTTCACTTCTGTGGCAGTAAACTTTGATGGTAGCTGATGAGGCCAATACAGAAGAGATTGTTTTCTGATTTTGTGAAAACCAATAACCAGTAAAAATACCAGCCAATGAATGCAAATGGCTGTCTCTTCCTTAACTAAACACCCACTGACTTCTCTCTACTGGGAATAGAATAGGGCTGTTAGTGGTGGCTTGGGGTCTGTCAGAGTCAGGTAGTAAGAAATCAATGCACGCAAAGCTTAGCCTCTTGTGCATTATATGGAAACTCTGTTGTTCCTCTAGCAGTGAAAATAGGAAAAGGTTCAAGGCTACAGTGCCAAAGTCAGTTAGGAATACAAATAACATTCAATGAAGAAAAGCTTCTTTATATGCATGTGTGAAACAACACATTTAAGAGAAAAAAAGATGCAGTGGGGATATCCTCCACACAGAAACACAACCATCTCTAGCAATTGATTTAGTACCAGGCAGTTTAATAATAACTATTTGTTGTCTTAGAAGTTGGTGGGGGGTAGGTTTAGAGATGGTAGCATGAGTGGTTGTAGGTATCTTTAAACTTCTAACCTTTTTTTCTGCAGAGGACCAGAAACGATGGTTTAACGTTTCATATTGTGGAAGCCTCTTTTTTTAAATTCTTTTTTCCTCTTTTTATTTTTGGAATTAGGCTTCCAGCCAAAGACACTTTTCATAGAATAGGTGAAAAGATCTGTTCAGTAAATGGCTAAAAGAAAGAACCACAGTTCAATTTGCGTACATGCAGCTTCTTAAATTACTGATGATTGCTTCATTAAAACAGACATGTATGGAAGAAGATAAAGATAAAACTATATTTACACATCTATATATACCTATTTGCGGTCAATGTGCAAGAAAGTCTTTTAAATGTTTTTTCAAAAAAGAAGTTTTTCTTTTTAGAAAAATGAAAGTGTTTAAAAGACAACTTGTTTCTCAAGTTTTCACTGTTTTCTTTTCTTTTTGTCAAGATATAAATTCTATCTCTGTTTACGTCCTTAACATAATCTATTAATTTTCATTGTATTTGCACATAATTTACAATCTAATTTTTAGGGGCTTTATACATAACTAAGTGCCCCATTAGTATTGCTGTTAGACAGACTTAACTAATTTTAGTAAATAAAGGGCACCTATGTACAGAGCAATGTTTAAGATGATAACATTGTAATAAGCATCGTGAATTAATATAGTTCTTGCCATAAATGACAGGATTATTTATGCATGAAAAAAAAAGAAAGAGTGAGAAAAGAATGAGGATTTTCATAATAAAAGAAGAATAAGAAGACTCTAATGAGAGAAGAATGAGAAAAGTTATACTGAGAGAAGAATAAAGTTATTACAAGAGAAGAATGAAGAAAATTAGAATGAAGGAAGTTAGAAGGAAAGAAGAATTAAAGAAATTATACAGATAGGAGTGAGAGAGATAAAGTAATGTAATTTACTTTTTTTATATTTACACAACATAGCTTTGTTTAGCACATGGATAGAAATATGGGACACTCACTGAGAACTGAACTCACTAACAATGTTATGTTAGACTAACTTACTAACGAATACAGAATTCAAGATGTCCCTAGTTATTACCTAGTTATGAAAAACTTAGTTGATTTGTTAGGATTTTTAAAGTGCCTTGTGTAACACAAGGCTGTTTAAAAGATAATGATATTTCTCATTGTTCTGTAGTGAGATTAGGTTGTATGGCTGATAATTATATATACATGTAAGCAAAACAAAAGCGATACATATGTGTTAAAATCCCTTCACTTATGCTGAGTTTGTTGGCGGCTGTGTGGTAGAATATTCTGCTGGTGTAAAGTCAGCCAGGTTTCAATCCCAGCTTCAAGCATCTCGCATGTCTAGCTACACGAAAGAGTTGTGATACAACAAAACAGTCTGTCTGTGGATGACTGTATATATATATATATATATATATATATATATATATATATAGTCACATTGTGTTTTATATATAATTTTTTATTTCATTTTGTCAAATTTGATCTGTTTATTGATTTTCTTTAACATAGCCTACTCACTTTTATCAACATGGTTTTCATCTTTGATATAATTACTTTTTACAGCATATTCTCCTTTCTTATTTTTTTTATATTTACTTTGGTTTATTTTCTTTTAAAGAGCTTTTTGTTTTAATTAGACTTTAACTATTGAAGCTGCCTTTGTTGTAAATATTTATTTTTGCTGTATTAGAAATAACATTTTGTTAATCCTTTGATCATTTTGTAAGACAGATGTTTGTATTCTCACCCTAATCAAAGCACAATCAATGATATTTTGTATTCATCAGTTAAAAAACATTTTCTTCTACTGAGACCAAATCTTGAGATTGAAGAATTATTTTTTTCACAAAATTGAAAATAGTTTTGGCAATAAACTTTGTCCTAGTTTGAATGGATAATCTCAACATTCTTGAATGCTTAATCCTTTTCTTTATTTGTAAGTTTTACCAGTTTTAAGCTAACTCAAATTTAAATTCAATCTGTGAACAATCTACACAAGTTAATCTCTCCATGCCATATACAGTTGACTGCTATTCTGACATCACTCATGCAGATTTAAGATTGTTATATTTATGAATTTACTGTTAAATTTTATATTAAGTCTATTAATGATTATTTCATGCTTTTCGTTAATCGATAAAATGTCTTTTTAACTTTAACTTATTTTCAAATTTCTGTGTTGCTTTGGATAGCATTATTTTTAAGGTGTACTAATTTTGATTTTTAAAATGATATACTGAAATCTTTAGTGATATTATTGCAACCATATCTCTGACAATAGTCTTACTAAAATATAAAAACAAATAGAAACTGCTATGTTACTTAGGCTTATTCAGTAATATATTCCTCTGTAGCCAGTAGGTATTACCAGATTCAGTTATTAATAAATGCTTGTTTGTCTATCCAGATCTAGCAGGTCTGTTTGAAAAAGGTTAAATGTTAATGCAACAATCACAGAATTATTGTCCTGTAAATAGACCAATAGAATTATTATATGATACCTTTTTTTCTCTTATTTTTTGTAGAAGAAAAGAAAAGAAAATTTCTTGTTACTTGAAGATGGTTAACAAGGCAGCCAATTCTACTGCCTTGGAATTAGTCAGGAAATAATAACAATTTATCTGATTGCATAAAGATGAAATAGATCTGAATGACTGTTGATTGGGGTCTTCCTGATTGACAGGGGTTTTCTAACAATAAACAGTTAGTGGGAAGCTTATGGGATACACATTTTTTCTAGTCTTAAAATAAGCAATAAAAACATACATAAGAACATTCTCGAAATTTAGGATCAAAACTGCATTAGCATTTAAGTTACATTTTTATATTTTTTCAACCAATCAGCTAAAACATAGAATAAGAACATTCGAGAAAAACAGGATCAGAAGTCAATTAACAGAAAATATTTAGGCTCCAAAATAAAATAGTAAAATACAAATCTGATTGGTCAATAAATATCTACACGCCAAAATTTTAGGACGATTCTTTGATCCACTATTAGGGTATAAGTAACACACAGTCAGAAGTCATTCCCTAAGCCACTAAGTCAGCAAAGTAGTAGCCGATACTCTGTCAGGCAAATTCCTTTTCTTCCACAACCAAAGTTCATGACCTAGCTACAGATGGCCACGAATCACGTTCAAAAGAAAAAACCAACAAACTTTCTTTCACCAATGCAACACGCTGTCGCCACAATCATAAAACATGATATGAACTTAATGTAAGTAAGAACTACTTATTTACAGACTCTGTTAACATCTAAACATACACACACGTGTAAACAAATTTATTTTCTTCTAATTTGCCAAACTTTATTTTTAAAAGGCCATTTACACAATGTTTTTTATTTGTTTTCACATTCTGTTTTATGTATATTAAATTGTTAGTTGTTTAATGTTCGTTGTGTTCTATTCCATTTCTTTTACGCGATTGTAATGTTTTGTGTTGTATTTGTGGTGGAAATAATATTGAAAGCAATACCTGTAAAATACGGATGCATATCCACTGAAATAACTAAATACATACCACCTCCACAAGCTATGCTATAAGATGGGATTAATCATATAGAATTTAATTTTCCAAACTTTAAAAAATATTTCTCTATAAAATTGCATGAAAACTTTTACAGAACAATATTAACTTTATAATATAAAAATTCAATTAGTAAATCTGTTTTCTTTCATATCTTTAACCAAATCACTGTCAGTAAGTACTGTAGACTGCCATGTATACTGTGCATGTATATATAACAAAAATTCTGGTGAAAATTTCAAGAAAAAACAAGTTTTCTTGTAAACCATGCAATACTTTCTGTCTGAGATCATTGATTGCTAGTTATGACAAAAAATAAGAAAAATAAAGGTATTTTTGGATTAAAAAAAGTGCATGGTATACACAGTACTAATGAATTATTTCACTATCATTGTAAACATCTTCCACCTAAAAATAGTGAACTCGAGTGAAAAGTATTAAAAAAATAAACATAAATAAAAACAGTAGTTCATCAAGAAATAAAATGAGTAAAAAAGATATTAAAATTTAAGGGGAATAAGAAACTCAAGGAAAAGGTGTAAATTTTATTATAAGTCCTCAAATTTGTCAAGCATAACATAAGATGGTTACAGCTATGGCTATCAAATTTCTTGTGGTTGCTAATGTAACCAGAGCATGGTTTTAGCAGATTAGTTTTTGAAAATTTTAGAACTTTTTAAAGTTTTCGCAAGGGGTTCAAATTGATAACCTAAGTATAATGCTAAACTAAAACCTATGAGTCTATCAGTCTTGCTCCAGGGATGAAACTGACTGCATTAATTTGCTGTTGGCTTTGCCCCCAGCCAGCTTTTTAGCCAGGCCATCTGGCATTCGTGTCGGATGGAGCATTGTCCATCTAAGGCAGACTTGAGGCCAGAAGGCCCCTGGCTTCAGCTGGGCCACCTTTGGGTGAGTAAGCTGCATTAATGACACCTTTGTATAGCACTGAACCCCATGGTCCAGTTTAAGCTATAATCTGGCATTCGTGCCCGGACCCATGCTTGGGTTCATATTCAGCTAGGCTCATCAGCTCAAATTGCACGAAATGAGCTGATGACCAGCATAGACCAGCAGGGCTTGAGCCTTGGCTCGAGTCTGACTTTCCCCTCCACTAACCCCCACTATAATCTGAGCTTCAGGTCATTTGACCTTGTGTCAAGTCCTGTCTGGTGAGAGGCAGAGACAAATATACCTTTGAGTCTATCAGGTCAGCTAAACTGAATCTATCTTTTTATTAATCTATATAAATTAGACATCTAGGTGAAAATTTCCAAACAAGAAACCAAAGTTATAACCTTCTTTTCCATGACTTTTCCCTGGTCACTGGAAAATCATGATTAAAAAAAATTATGTTATTGTGATTACATTTACAGTACATGCAATGGCCACCAGATCATTGACATTAACCTCTTAATGATGTCTACTAAATTAAGTTCTCACAAAAATATAGTTTAATATTATACCTGAGCTTATTTGCTGCAATAGGGGGTGATAGATAAATCTATGATCAGTTTATGTAATTTAAAATCCTGTCTATAGGGCAGGTTTTCAGCTAGTGTGAATAACACTGGGTTTTACAAATTTTAAACTTGAATCAAAATGATAGTAAAAGTTCTTGATTACTCACATCAAAGTTGAGAAAATTAGTTACAAAAATAGAATAATCCATTGCTAAAATACTTTTCAAATAAAAAGAGGTGTGTATCTATTTTAGTAGATTTAGGGGCAATATTGACTTTCTATATTGTTCACTATCTTTAAATAACATCAAAAGACATGTCGCCTATAAGTCACTATATATCTTGCTAAAAAAAAAAGTTTTGCCACAGAGAAATGGTAAACATCAAATATTAGTGGTGTCAGGTAAACAGGCAGGGGTTGGTTGACAAATGTGCAACTCTCACATGTGTAAACATGTGATGTATTCTGAAGCCATGTGATTATCCCTTAGTAGTGTTGCTCCCTCTCGAATGTGTTCCTTGTTCAATCAGTCCTTGCCATGTGACGGTATCAGGACACGTTGGATTGAGGTGACCACTAATAAAGGATGCTCACATGACTTGGGAATGTGCCTCATGTTTACTCTGGTTATTGGAAGAAAAGGAAGAAAAACAAAAGAATATAAAACAGGTTCAAATGAACATACTAAAGTATACCAAAAAGCATTTCCTTTTTTTAAAGATTTTTATTCCAAAGCTTATTTCATATAAACATCTAAAGGCTATGACTCAGATCACATATATATATATATATTCAGAAAAAAATAAATTTTAGTAAAGTTTTGTGCCTTCAATCAATCTTTGTATCCATTCAAAATTAATGAGTTTTGAAAAATAATATCTTTTTAAGGCTTTAAAAGGGTGTTTAGTTTACAATGTAACAGCTATAGTTAAGTGAACCTCTATTTTCTATCTTATGAAAGTGAGGCTATAAAATTAAAATTCTCTTTTTCAGCTGATTCTTTTTATTATGCCTTTTAAAAACATTTTGTGATAATAAATAGGCTTTATTTTAAGAGCTAATTATGTTTATTAAAAACAAAAATGAAAAATGAAAAATATCAATAATAATAATGATAATAAAAGAAGAAGAAGAAGAAACCAGACACTTTAAGCTTTCAGTTTTGGATAATGGACATAAAATAAGGGTTCAGTTTACTATAGTAGTTATATTGTAAATTGGACACCCACTTTATATCAGAGAAACTTAATATTTTTCAAAACTAATTTCTTGAGGATATAAAGGTCTTATCGATTGAAGACATTAACAATTTCACAAAAAAATCATTTTTTCAATGAAATTAGCAAACTTATTAAATCTAAATTACAAGCTTTGAGATTCTAAAAATTTTGAGATAATATTTCTAATTTGGTCTCAGATCTTAGGAACTGGAAAGAAAAAAAACAATATCTGACCGCACTACTCCAAACTGATTTAAGAATTTTAAAGGTAGTGACTTGTCCTTAAAATGAAACTGAGAAGTAGATTATCATGTATTGATTTAACACACTAAGTAGAGAAGAACTTTTTTACCAACAATGGAAAACTTTCAGGACTACAGCTTCCAATGCCATATTAAAATCATTACATAACTTTAAAAAAAATACAGTTGGATAAAAGACTATTTGATACAAAATATTACTTCCTGATAATTTATACAGAAATACTTCTTACAGACATATTTCAATTCACCGTATATCTTTTTTGTCCAACAGTTAGTTCCTGTGTAACTCAAAGATGGGTAGAGCTATAGACACCAAATTTTCTGTGGTTATTAAATGCACCATGGTGCATGCTTCTCATATATTAGATTTTATTCAGAAAAATTATAAGAAGCTTCTCATATATATATATATATATATATATATATATATATATATATATATATATATATATATATATGCATACACTTTTTATTCAACTTTATATATATATATATATACACACACCCACACACACACAGCATATATTTGTGAGAATTCATAAGTAGCTTCTATACATGTGAGTATATGTGTATATAAGATGAATAAAAAATCTCTCTCTTTAAATATATATATATATATAACATATATATGCATATACATTTTTTTATTCAACTATTTTTGAGAATTTATAAGTAGCTTCTGTGTGTGTGTATATATATATATATATATATAAGATGAATAAAAATTCTCTGTATTTCTCTCTCTCTCTCTCTCTCTTTTTTATTTAACTTTATTTACACACACAATGCATATATTAATGGAAATTTATGTGCAGCTTTTCTTTCATATATAAGTTGACTACAAATGTATATATATATATATATATATATATATATATACACAAAGGAGAATTTATATGTGGGTTGTTAAAAGAATCCCCACCACATCATGAAAAATAAATGATCAAATAAAAGTGAAACAAAAATAGAAAATTCCTAAAAGATTCTTACCTGCACATTGAGTTCTGGCAGGGAAATCCTGATATAAGCAGTTCCTACATTTTCTTGGTCAGGAATTGGAATATAGTCACTTGAATTCATCATGAGATCAACATCCTCCAGATCCATTGTAAAATCATAATCATCCCTGAAGGATGGCATTGCACGGACAGTGCCGTTTCTGTTCACCATTTTCTAATGTTGACGGTGATACGACATAAATTAGATCACTGAAATAAAGAAAAAGAATAAATATAATAAACAAACTAAATAATTTAACATTTCATAATTTTTTTATCTCTTTCTTTGTAAAACATGGTTTTAAGAAAAAGAGTCATGGATGGTGTGATCAAAAGACACATCTATCACATTTGGTAGCATGACTCATGGAAATTAAATGATCAATTAAGTGCTGATGTGATTTTTACTATAAGATGAATATATAAAGTGATAAATAAGCATTCCAAAACAGAGAGTATTTTGCACAAAGCATTTGCACTAAAGCCTTTTATCTAATCTTTTTGAGAGTTCAGCACTTAGGCATGAATGCTCAAATCCACATTACTGAAAGTGATCAAATAAGTTGAAACAAGAAATGTTATTCCTGTTTAATATAGATGAATTGAATAAGGAAACCTTCTGTCTTTCTATCTTTCTATCTTGAATAAAATTGGATATATTTTACCCTACATCAGAAAGGCTGAAGTCAAAACTGCTTTATTATATTTGGGATTAATCTGTTTACAAAAAGTTCTACTTAACATACAGGCATTAAAAAGATTTTTTCTTCTTCTAAGATTCATGCAAATCAAAGCCAAAATTTGATGATGATGTAGCAATGAGATGTGGTAAATAAATAAAAAGAATGATTGGAGAGTGAGGCGGGGATGAGTTAAAATTGAAATATGAATGTACAGATGAACAAGTAGTGATTCAAATATCTACAAACAATGAGATACTTATTGACCTTGGACTCAAGATAAGTTGTTAAAAAACATCCACATGGGAGTTTATTTTATGTTTCAATTATTCTTGGGAAGTAACTATTTGAGTGGAACTTTTGTCAGGAATGAGAAATGTCAATAAATCCTCTCAGCTTAACATTATGAAAATCTCACAGTTTTTAAAGATTTTTTTAGTGTTTCTAGAAAACATTCCACTCATTTTGTTAGATTCCCTTAAATAGTTTATATCAAAAATAATTTATATGTAAAAGTAGTGTTTCCATGGATTAGAGATAACAAATTTGGTTAATTCTATTTTTAAATATATATTTACAAATGTTCTAAGAGTAGACTGTTCTATAAAAGCACTGATTTCTTTTTAAAGTTTATCAAAGTACAATACATTCAGATTCATTAAATATTTTTCAAACAGTCATAGTATCAAATGTACAGGAATTCAAGAAACATTACAACTTGTCAGTAGTGAATACAATAAATAACTTTGTGTATAAATCTCGTATTATATAAAGTGTGTTTATATAATGATTAACATCTGATTTTAATGTGATTTTAAACAAAATCAAACACTTTAATTAAAGGAATTACAATTAAACTTGTTTTATAATCTAAAAAAAAAAAATAAATAAAATAAAATGAAAAAATCCCTAATAAAATTTTTAGCAGCTTGAATTAAAAAAGATTAAATAATTATTATTTCTTTGTTATTTATTTGTTGCAAATCAACTGAAAGTTTTACATAATGCAAACCAAATATCATACTATGTTGTTTTGAGTTTTATCTGTTTTTATTTATCTATTTATTTATTTTGTGAGAGAGGTGATTTGATTTGACAAGGTTTTTAGAGATTTTTTTCAAGAAGATTAAAAATAAAATCCCTCTATTTACAAAATTCAAGGATATAAAGGAAAAGGGAGTGAAGAAATGAGCAATTCTCCAGCCCTAATTTTTTAATCATCACAGTAAGTAGATTTGTTCAAGGAATTAAAATCAGCTAGCAGGTTAAACAGAGCTAAAATTTTAAAATGCTCTCAGGAAATTAATCAATTCAGCTAATTCAAACTAACATTTTAAATAATGATGCATCAAAGAACCATTTTTATATTTGCACCTCTCTATTTACAAGGCTAATTTCCCCCTTTCTTTTATTATATATATATATATATATATATATATATATATATATATATATATATATATATCAGACCAATATACCGAGGTTTCACTTACTGGATCTTCAGGAAGAATCTGACTAAGGACGGTTAAATCAAATTATATATATATATATATATATATATATATATATATATATAAAATAAGAAAATATATTTATTTGGTTTTCAAGAAACAAAATTAAATTGAATTAATATAAACCCTGTAAAACAATCAAAACCCAAACAGTGTTAGGTGTTAGGACAGGTAAATGAATATGTGCAGGTGAGCAAACCCCATAGTCAACATACTTTAAAAGAGGGTAAATGCGGTGCATCTTTTTTCTTTTGAAAAAAAATTACCCTTAAGTTTGTTAGCAGGAGATGGAGCTAGTTATAGCTACTTGCAATGTACTTCAATGTAAGTCATCATATTCTTGTTAGTTGGTCATGACGAAGGTTAATTTTGGTGAGCAAGTAATTGGCACAGACACATAACTTTGAGAAGAAATTGCCACAGTACATCTTTTATATATATATATATATATATATATATATATATATATATATATAAAGTTTGCTATATTTATAAATAAAGAGTGCTCCATATCAGTGATAGAGCATATATATTTAAGTTAAGATAACATAGACAAAAATTCAATGGTGCTTGGTGACTGTTAGTTTCTTGCCTATACAATCACTTGGTCTGATAATCTTATAGGCAAGAAACTGACAATCACCAGCTACCACTGATTCTATGTCTATGCTAAAATTATATATATATATAGTTAGATTGGTTTTATTGTATATCAAGCCTTGTTGGGTTATTTAATGCCAAAGTTTGTCTTTTTTTTGCAAGAAATTATATAGTTTCAAATAACTAAAAATAACCATTTTCATTTGTAAACAATTATAGCTTCAAGTAACTATTACACAGTATCAAGTATTTCTATTTAATACAAATGATTTATACACCAATATATGATTTCAAGTATTTCTACCTAATACTATAATTTGAAAGAAATTATATAGTTTCAAGTAACTATTCTTACTTAATAATAATAATAATTTTTGGGGGAAAGTGATATAATTGCAAGTATTCTTATCTAATATGAATAATTTTCAAACAGATCTATTTGATCTGATCCTAACAGGTACTACCACTTTGAGTTAGAGTGGTTTTGAGAGTAATGATTATAAAGGGGTGACTACATTTTCTAAGCTGCAGAACTGAAGAGTCACCAATGTATGCAGTATGTGTATGTATGTGTGAATATGAATGTATAGCGGTCCAAAAAGAAATATTTAAGCAATTTTATTTTTGGTTACAGTGTTTTAATGCTGTAGAGTTTGATAACAAATAAGACCTAACAATATCCATTATTACATATAAGATTGTTGAGGATGTATTTATTGTGGGTGATACTGAAACTTTATTTCAGATAATAAGTTTTATCAATCAGAGTAGATTTAGGACATATATTGATTACTTGAAATAAATTCCTTGAACTACTCAGCTAATTCATTGCAAGGGAAAAACTAGCATTTGTTAAGAATGAAAAGTAAATATTTAGACCTTTTGGATATTAAAAAATTCTAATCATTAAGATGTTTCTTAACATACAGATTCTAACTTGGTCAAAATAAAAAAATTAAAAAAAAAAAAAAAAAAAAAAAAAACAGGGCACAAAATTTAGTTAATTTTCTTCTATGACACAGACATTTTTATTTAAAGCTATCTTAATATTCCATTAAAATAAATGTTGTGGATGAGCCTTTTATCATTGATATTTCACTAATAAGGCTTATGATATATAGTAATATAGTGATCAGGCTAAAATATTGGACTCGTAAAATAACACTCAACATAAAATATTGAATTCATTGGTTTATAGTGTTAAGCAATACCTTTTCTGATCATGTGTCTTAGATATTGTTTTCTCAATGTCAAGTATGCCCTGACTTCAAGAACACACCAATTTTGACTTGAAAAATTTTTTGGAGAAAAAAGCATAAAATTAGGTTAAATAAAAAACATAACTTTTGACTGATACTATACAGGGTAAATTTTCAAGGGAAAAAATATCTCTGGTATTAGGAAATACAATAATTTTAAGGATTCTAAGTAAATATTCATTTAAGTTTGTTTCTGTTTTAAATTTCCAGTAATGGATAATTATTTTTCATCATGTAGATTACCCATAAAACTTGATCCCTTTCATTAAAAATAAGAGCAGGAAATACCAGCTATGTCCCTTCTTTTTATGAATTTCAAAAAAAAAAAAAAAAAAATGAAAGTAGTAGTTTTGAATACAAGAAGTTGAGAGGTAAGTTTAAAAATTGATAGTGAACACATAATCATTTGAAAAAAGTAAATACTCTAAAACACATCATGCTGTTTTTACTTTTCCTTAACCATACGTAATTAAAACCTGGTCAAATTTACAAATGTTTCATGTAGCAGCTGAAGTATGGATGACCACAAAAAGGATAAAACCTGATACTATCCACAATAGCAAAAATATATTTCCAAAATCAAAACTATCATATGACAAGTAAAACTATATGTGTGTGTGTGTGTGTGTGTGTGTGTATATATATATATATATATATATATATACGAAGTGCATACGATAAGTTTCCAGACTTTTTTCGTATGGGCATTTAAAATTGTTGTAGACTCTTGAAAATTCAGTATGTTATTGCTATACATCTTATTAGATGACTGACCAATTTTTATGATTTAAGCTTCAAATCAACAGCTACAGCAGCAATTGGAATACACCCTACTAAATCCTGATTGTCACAGATGGTGAATTTCAAAAATGCAATCTGACACTTTAGAAGAACGATATGCAATAAAATTCTGTTTTAAACTTGGAAAAAATGCCACAGAAATGTATGGAATGCTCCAGACTGCTTTTCGACCATCTTGCATGGATCGAGCATCAGTTTTTGAGTGGCATAAGAGATTCAAGGAAGACAGAGTCTGTGAGGGATGATGAGAGGAAGTCAATACACCAGAGTTGATTGGCCAAAGGGTTAGGTTAGGCTTAGGGTTTTAAGGGAGTTCAGGAAGAGATTCTGTCGGAAGAGGCGAGCACTCTTCAAATTGGGTCAGTGGCATTTCCACCAGGACAATGCACTAGTCCACAACTCCATCCTTGTCACAGACTATTTGACCAAGATGGGCATCAAGACAGTTCCTCACCCTCCCTATAGTCCAGACCTTGCTCCCTGTGACTTTTGGTCATTCCCTAAGCTCAGAGGCTGTCATTATGAGACAATTGAGGAGATGAAAGAGGCTGTGATGAAAGTCATTGTCACACTCACACAAGAAGACTTACATGGGGCCTTCCAGAAGTTGTTGGAACGGTACAACAAGTGCATTGATTACTTCGAAGGGGACTAGAGTTTCATGTGTGTACTATCAATAAAAGTGCCCATACGAAAAAAGTCTGGAAACTTATCGTATGCACCTCATATATATATATATGTACACACACAATATACTTCCAGTATAAAATAAGATAATAAAACAGGAAAAAAACTGACAACTCAGTTTCATGTTATCAATTCTCAGATGAGCTAGTATTCAATATGTTTTAAAATACTAGCTCATTTGAGCATCAACAACATGAATCTCTGATTCATGAGTTTTCGTCTTATTTTATACTTGAAATATATTGTGATATTGCTCTGTATTTTTGTGCACTGGGCACAGTAAAAGTTTTACTGATTAAAAATACTTTTAACATTAAATTTTACTCGCAATTGTATGTATATATGTATGCATATATGCATCCATGTGTATGTGTGTACGTTTCTTTATATGAATCTAGAAAGAGAATTCAGTTTCAAATCTGATAGAAAGAAGGAAAAGTAAATCAACACATTCCTCCTCACATAAAATCCTAAATTTCCTATTTTGCAGATGTCAAGAAGCATGGAGACCCAAGAACAGAAAGAAGAAAAAAAAGACGATATTATTCAAATCACAGAAGCATGACAAAAATCTCTGTTGGCAGTTTGGTAACTGGGAATAACCCTGAGAGTAACCATAAAAACAAAGGAATAAAAAACTTAACTGAAAGCACCCCCCACAAATGGATTTTGATGAAAGCAAAGGAGCAATCAGCTTACAGTGACCCAGAGGAGATTAAATTAAAACAGTTAATGAGGTGATTACAATCGATGTGGACAGCAACTGTTGCTATGGTAACATGGCTGCTCCTATATAAGAGGTGGTGGGGAAAAAAAGCATAGATGGTCGATGAGTACATACATCACAAATGCATAATACTTGGTGCATCTGGCAAAAACACATTGCCTCTAAAATGCTGACATGACAGATAATAATGAAAGCATGTTTGTGATTAGCACTGTGAGAAGAATATTCTGCTGTAGGCATTGGGTTAACAAATGGAAAGAAATAGTTCAGGACCATTAAGTAAAAACTCTAGTTAATTATTCATATATAAGAAATTATAAAGTGATCAATTTTCAATGCTAAACAATGAGATTGTCTACATTAGGAGAAGTACTCTATTACTAGCATTTAAATGTTTTATACCCCAAAATTATAATCTTAATGGTGTAAGTGCAAATACATATGTCACACAATCACTTTTAAGTGGCAACTTGTAATGGATATTGGTTTATTCTATAAGAGCATTTTAACAATAATGCACTAGCAGAATTCATGCTATAGTGTGCTTTTTTAGTTGTTAAAGTAGAATACACCCAAAAATTGAATAATCATAATACAGAACCAAAGTCTTACACACACACACACACAACCTGTATTTTTATATATAAGTAAGAAAAGACATGAAATAAGCAGTATTCTCCATAAGTACACTCCAGACAATTTTTTATAAAATATTATTCTTAAAAAACCAAAGAAATTAGGATTTTATTATTCCAAATGGAGCATTATATAATTGATATTATTAGGTACTATTATCAGCATTGAAACCCTGTACTAGGTACTATTATCAGCCTGTACCCTGTACTAGGTACTATTATCAGCCTGCACCCTGTACTAGGTACTATTATCAGCATTGAAACCCTGTAACCAAAAATATAAATAAGTACCTCTTTTATATATATTCTTATGCAATTTTGTTTTTGACTATAGATGTGTTGCAATTTTATCTTTGGTTACAGAGTTTCAATACTGCAGAGTTTGATAATAAATACAACTAAATAATATCCATTATGATTGTATAATGTTTCACTAGAAATTATACAATCCTGGTATCTTCAGTTTAGAAGAAAAAAGAATTGTTAGAGGTGTACTTATTAATGGGAAACTCTGTAGGTATAAATTTAAATTGAATAGATTGATTAATCCATTCATCTGTCAAATTCTTTAGCATTTTCTATATCTTAATGGATATTTTATAAATTTCTCAGAATCATTTAATGAAACAGAGCCTCATTTGTTATTGATCTTTTTCTTTCTCTGAGAAAGCTACATATTTTGTGCCTCAAGTTCTCTTGTACCCTGCATTGCCAGGAATAAAAATAATATTCTAAAAGTACAAAACAAAGATTTATTCTTCCAGAGTTTTAGAAGATTTTCTTTTGAAGCATACATATTTTCTGGAAGGCATACTGAATTAACACTTTGGAATGACTATTCTAAAAGAAAGTTAACAAAATTTATCATAAATAAAATTCAAACATATGAATTAAAAATGCCCAACTTATCAACTATTGTGCATTTTGGTAGCAGTCTTTCATTAATACAAGTTTAAGATGATAGATAAATTTGTAAAAAGAATCTTTCACCTTATCAAGTATGATAACTATGCTTTATTAGGTAACGATGAATAATTGAGACATTTTGTATATCTATATATCTTTTATAGTATAAAAGGCCACAACAAATTTAGTACAAACCCTTGGGAATAAAGCAACCTACTCTAAGATTAGACACCTGTGTATTGTATAGCCATAATCATAATAATAACAACAGTACATATACAAATGCAAATACACAACACATATTCAAATACAAATGCAGGAACAGTCAGACTCAAATACACAGGTGACTCAGGCGACTCCGTTGTTCAGGTACAAACACATTTATTATCTTCTTGATTTCGGTTCTTCGACACGAGGAGAGAGACAATTCTTAAAAATCTTTCGTAATCATACTATGCTAACAATACTCCCAACATTCGGCACATCTTGTGGAATTTTAGATCTCAATTTCTCAACACCATAGTCGGACCCAACTTCAACTGTCTGCCATTGAGGCAGACAACCCAACTGTCTGCCTACATGGCCCTAAGTCAACCTTCCAACTGACGTGTTTTTCGAAATCTTCCAATTCTCAGGACCATCACTTCCGGGCATGACATCATTCACACTCCAGCCTCATTTCCTATCTGGGGTTTATTATCCTTTGCGCTTGAGCCTAAACTGTACCCAATGCTATGCACCTGAACTAAGAGCCGAATAGTTCATAGCCTAACCAAACTGAATTATAAAATATGATTAATGAAAAATGATTAAAATAAAAAAATCATTCCTTAATGATATAACACAGTGGATATCAATTTTATTTGCTTTCTGTACAAATGGTACCTTTCTGATTAATTACTTTTCAAAAAGTTCTATGATCATCCCCAACAAGGAAGAGAATTGAAAAGAGAGGGCATTCCTGTGGATGTCAATTTTGTTTGCTTTTTGAATGAATTAGACCTTCCAGATCAATCTTAAATCAAAATGTTTCAGAGAGGGGTGTGGCCTGCCCTTCTACCTTTAAAACTCTTATCATATAAAACAAATAAAAGTTTCCTTAAGCAAAGCCATATTGGGTAATATCTGTCTGCATTTTGAACAATACAGAATTTGTTCCTCAAAAATTTATTCATTGCATTGTTTTTGTAGCAATTGTAGTTTTTTTGCAGAACTGGGATGCAGGCTCTATATCTAACCCTAACCACATCTTAAACCTCCCTTAGGACCAGCTATGGCAACTGCCAACCAGCAGGCATTTTTTCCTCTTAGAGTAACCTTATCATAGCTGGAATGCCTTTAAAACTAAAAGGCTCAAACTGCTCTGCTATTTACTCATAGCTAGAGGAGAGAAGTGGATTCATGCCTATTTCAAGAATGCTAGTATGAAGGGAATATAAGCAGCTTCATTTGAAACAGAAACTAAGTTTGATGATTCCATTTTCTGTGTCATTGACCACCATATTGCTATGTACCTTTTTTTCTGATCTTTTGTTTTGGTATTTTATACACAGTACTACTCAATATTTTAAAAAATAGAGTCATAGTAGTAGATATAACTAATAATCATTTATAATCAATTTTTTTTTTTTAGTAGCTCAAGACAGCTATTTCATGTTTAATACAATTATACATGAAGGTCCAGAACATATCCAACCATCTTGATTATCATGAAAACTGGTTGTATAACACTAATATAACTTGGCAATTAATCAGAGAACTTTACAGTGCATTTTTTAACAGGTACTCACTCCTATGGCAGTGAGATGCTATTAAGACAATTTGTGCACCATGTTACTGTAGTGATTAAAAAAATCAAAAATCAAATACATTTGAGATGAGCAGAAATTCCCAGAAGCCCCTGTCTGGAAGTGGGAGGGAACGCATGCCTGGATAAGGATCTGTCTCTGTACAAAGGAGAAATTCCACCTCACTTCAGGCTTACCTTTGATACAAGATGGACCTTCTTTCCCATGGCTGCTAGCAGGCAGCACACATGTCTGCCCAAGCCTCATACTTGGTGTAAGATCATATCTCCTCTCACAGCAGCCTATATTAAAAATACCACTGGACATGACCACACCAAATTTGGACTTATCAACCAGTAGAGATGACTAGTATATTTAACATCTTGTCTGGGCAATGTAACCCTTCCCGTTGGATTCAGGAAGAATTTCCACACCCACAGAAGTGTTGTTGAACCCAGAAATAAAGTTGAAATTCGAAAGGTATCCTGGTCTCTTTTCTCCCTTACTTTAGGAATTCCTTTGCAGTCTTCACAGACAAGAAGACACCAACGAAATAAAATGGGGTAAGAAGGAAACCAATAGAGTCAGTTATCTAAACCCCAAACCCTAAAAACCAAATAACACCATCTAATCCTCATAACGCCCATATTACTATTGCATTTACAATGACTGAAGTGGAAGATTTTTCACATCATGTACAGATATTTTGGAGGCAAAAAATCATATCATCCAGATCCCCCCTCCTCCTCCAAATTTGGTTCTCTGCCACATCAGATGAAACTAAATTCATACTGAAACAAGACTGAGGAGAAACTAACAAGGCAGCTGATGGTAATCCTCAAATATAACTTTGCCAACTGTTTTGGAAAGTGAAAGGGATGCTGGGATAACTGTAAAAGATCTCAAGAGGAGTACTGTCTGATATAGTTTTTTTTAATATTAAATAGCTTGATACTTTTCACACAGACCTTGTATATGCATCTATAAGTGTTTCTGTGTATGTAAAATATATAATCGTTAAGATGCATACGCATAATGTACATGCATAAATAAAATATCCATATAAATCACAGACATTCACATTTACATATATTTGATATCTACTTATGCAGATACACATTCAAATAATAATAATAATGTTGATAATAATAATAATGTGGTCAAGAACAATGGAACTGTACAGGACATTAAAAATTAAGAATTATTTTTTGTGTATGTCACCCATTGGCTATATTAGAATCATGCAAGGTTGTTTTTCATTAGAGATATCAAATGTCAGAAACTGGGATGATGAGGAAGCCATTAATCAAAACTAATTGTCATTAATTTCTTGGGGCTTCAATAAAGAAGTTTTAGATTGATACAGGTCGAAAGGAACAAAGCTGTCATGAGAAAGGAACTTATGAAATTGGTTAAATATTAAACAGAAAGAATGAAAGACACGGTCTTATACCAGAGGTTAAATTGCTAAAATATAATTAAAAAAAAATTTTTTTAAGTACAAATAAAATCTACTATATCAAAAAAATACCTAAAAACCCACCTGTTAGGTGGGATTTTAAGTTATATAAAATTTATGATACTTTATTGGAGCAATAAACAGGCATTTCTATGAAATAAAAGTTAATAAAAATCATTGAGAGGTTAATGTTTGTTTCATGGCCATTAGTTGTATTATAAATGTAAACAGCAATACATATTTTTTAAATCTTGATTATGAGGTGACTAAAAATATATAGGAAAAAAAGTCATAACTTTGGTTTCTGGTAATGAAATTTTCAGTTACACATCTACTTTATACAGTTAATCAAAAAATAAAGATTTACTTTGGCTAACTAGATGGCCACAAAGTACAAGTCCAGTTTAGCATTATACTTACACTGTTAATTAAACTCCTTGTTAAAACCTTAAAAGTTTTAGAATAAAAAAACAAAACTAACATGCAAAAAAATTTGTCTCGTTATAAACAATAAAAAATTTGGTGATCATAGCTCTAACCATCTTTGGTCAATGATGGACAGACGAAAAAGACATTTGATGAATTATAAGACGGCATGTCAATAGAATTGTTTCTTACATTTGTAGGAATAAGTTTTGTAATTGCAGTGACAGATGAAATCTAGTATAAAAGTAAGTAAAGTTGGTGACCATAGTCAAGGGTGACCCGAAGGCTCCCTTTTTGATAGCTACTACACCAAGGTGTAGGGGAGGGTGCTACTCCTTTCCCTGGATTTCTCCACTTTACCCTTGATCTGTACCTTGTAATGTTGAGTGTTAAGCAAGGAGGCATCAAGTACCATTTTAAAAGTCTTTGGTATGACTCGATCTGGGATTGAACCCAGGTTTCCTGGGCCATTGGCAAACACTCTAACCATTATGCCAATGTCCAGTAAATCGAGTATAAATAAACTAAAGTGATATGGAATTAATCCAGATAAGTCAAAAGTTCTTAGGAAAGGCATGACATCTATTTTTTAAGTTAATAAAAGAAAAATTAAACAAAAAACATTGATAGAATAGTTAAAGTTTGTATATCTATAGAAATTTTGAACTTTTAGTATTTCTTGGGACATTTGGTATCACACCTAGAATATTTGGTACATTTGCATATTTTAACACAATAATCTTGTTTTCTTTGTGTTTTACTATTGATTTTTGTTAGTCTCCTAATATTTGTTTGTTATTGGTATATACCAACTAAGTAAGAGTAAATGATAAAATCTATCAACAATATTACATGATGAACAAAATGAATATAAATGAATTTAATATCTATAAAGTTTTGCCACCTTTTAACAAAATATCACAAGATTATTGTGATAAGATAAAAGAAATAGGATCAGAAAAACAAATGGAAGAAACAAATTCTTAATTAAAAAGATATTTCTTTTGTGTTTTATTAAGTTTTCAAATATAAGTAAGATACTTACTCATCATGATTATGATATTAGTTGATATATAATTAACTATAAATTTAGTATGTTTTTTAAAAGACTTGATCAGTTTTAAACTGTGAAATTGATATGTGAGATAAATTTTTTTTTTGCAGAATATAGTTAGTATCCAATCTAGTTGACTATTAAACTGCAGTGATAGCATTTAATTATGAGTCATGCAGCATGGTGAACAAGCTAAATAAATAGAAATGGGCAGAGTATCTTTAAAAGTCTCCACAAAAAGAAAAAGACTCAAAATAGAAAATAAAATGTGAAGTCCTGGTTTATATGAGCTACTATTAAAAGTTAAGGATATCTAACCCAGAAAAAAACTCACTTACCTTAACACCTAGTTTCTACCATTTCCTTCAAAGTAGTCTCCTTGTGTATGTATACAGAGGTTATATAAAGTATAGCAGCAAAATTCCATACAACATTTGGTTTGAGTTTGGTGTTCAAATTCCCATGGTATGGTATAGTCTCAGGGTTTCAATATCGTTAACATTAACCCAGGTAATCCCAGCAATACCTCATGACATCACCAGGCTTTGTTGGTTTTCTATCACAAATGTAACCTCTGCCCAAGATTGGAATTTCTTAATATATTTCTTCTTTTATATTCATGTCAGTCAGAGTTTACTGAAGTATGTCACAGTCAAGTTAGTAATAAAACTACATCATCTAACTTTAATGGAAAATATACTGGTCACCCAGGAATGTCATTCTTTTTACAGATCTTCACACTTTTCCAGCTCATATTTATGAGCTCAATTGACATTTTCCTTTATAGGAATCAATTAATTCAATGATGAAAACTTTGAATTTAAAAAAAATACAGATGACAAGACTAGAATGTTTAGTGTTTGATCCTATTCTAAATCTACTGTGATGCTCAACTATAACTCATCAAACTATGATGATTAATCCTTATTTTTGTAAAAGCAGCTCCCTCAGAATGTTTCTTTTATCAAATATATTTTTACTTGAGTTGTAAATATTTAAACAGCTTCATGACATCTTTTTGTAACCTTGACAATGACTTTCCATACACAGTTTTGTTTCTATGTGTAGCTTCTTAGAAAATACTTTCAATCAGTAATAATGCATTTGAGGCTAGCAATCTTCTAACAGGCACTGTATTGGTTGGATCTTATCAACTTCTACTATCTCATATTCACTGGCCTTAATAGGATGTTCAATGCTAATATTATTAGGAAATTTATTCTCTATGGATCTATCTGTTTGATGCTGCTTTATGTAAGTGGGCTTCCTTGGATGTTTTCCTACTTGGTTCATGCACTGTTTCAAACTAATAAATCTTCAGTGGTTCCAAAATGTAATTGTATTCAACTAACTGTTCAATGCTCCAAGTAGAGACAGTAAAGAAATAGAGAAGTTGGATACTTAAGCCCCTAATATTAAAAAAAAGTAAAATAAAAAGAATACACCATCCTCAAATTTACTGTCTCTAATTTTGGCCACAATTTGACACATTGATTTAACTGGGAGGAAAAGGAAAAAAATGAATTCTGTAACTCAAAACAAATAACATAAACAATGCTGCAGCTGCTGCTGATAATTATGATGAAAAATCCTAATATAATTCACCAAATATCTTTTTTGTGTCTATTTTTGCATAATCTAATTTTTCTATTGCTACTAATGGTTGGTTGGGTTTATGGCATATCAAACATTGTAGGTTATTTAATGCCAACTCTATTTTTATACAAATAATCACTTCTATTTCAAATAATTCAGTTTAATGAATGCACAGTTTGATTGTCAAAAACATTTCTATTTCAAAGTACACAGTTTAGTTCTATTTGACCCATAGATAGGACCCTATCAGGTGCTACCACCACAGGCCAGAGTGGACCTGGGAGAAATGGCAATGAAGGGGTACTCCACATTCCCCAAAGCTCCAGCATTATTGGAACCTTACCATCAGATTGTTTAGTGTCATATCCAGGACACTCATTGGTAGTGGTGGTGGTGGGGTCTTACCCCTCTGCAGAGAAGCAGTTGGTGTATTCTACAGCCCCAGTCAACTGGGCAATGCTACTAATGGTACTACTGGGACATGTTTTTAAAATTTTTGTGTTTTTAGCATGGAGTTCAATTTACAATTTAAGTATAATATTAAGCAAGACTCTTACTTTGTGTGTCTTAAGTTAATTCAACCAAATCTTTATCATTTCATTTAACCATATAAAATAGACATCTAGCTGAAAATTTCTGAGCCAGAAATAAAAATGACATTTTTCTAAACATCAACCTCTCAACAATGTTTATCAATATATATCATTACAAAAATATAGTTTGCCTGTGTGTATTGCTGCAATAAAAAGAGTGATGAATAAATTTATAATTTTCATGATTTAAAATCCCACTAGTAGAGTAGGTTGCACTAATGCCCTTAGGAAAAACATGATTCCAACTCTTCTCTCACCCATTTATGAGTAAAATAACATGGCAAACTAGGCTTTCTAGATTTTGTGAGTAACCATTCTAGGAGAAAGACAACTTTGAATTTAAGATAGTTATTGGTAAGGAAAATGAAATTGGTGAGCTGAGTTCAAATTCCAGCCAAGGTTGTTTGCATTTACTTTGCACTAATGCCCTTGGGAAAAGCATGATACCAACTATTCTCTCACCCAACTATGAGTAAAATAACATTGCAAATTAAGCTTTCTAGCTTTTGTGATAACCATTTTAGGAGAAAGACTACTTTGAATTTAAAACCTGGACTGAGATTCCCTGATATTATCTTCGATGTGCCAACTTGTATTGACCCTTGTCTTTCCGATTGGGTGGAGAGAGATGAGTTGCTACATAAGCAACTGTCAATCTTCCCAATAACAAACACCTAGACTTGCATCCAGGTATAGGAACAGATCCATGACTTTGTAAGACTAATGGACACCACCAAATACAATGATTGATATTTTTTCTGATAATTATCCACATAGAAAATGGATCTTTATTTTTGTTTACTTTCCTCTTATGTCTTCTCTGGGTTATTTGTCTCACTCAACGGGAAATTCTTGCAGAAAACATTTAGTAATACAGCTCTTTCACTGTCTTTTGTATTACCAAGAGTAAGATTGTATGGATCTTATTTAGGATTTCATCTGATTCCTCCTGATCTTCAAGAGAATAATGACATTTTTTGTAGAGTTTAGAATAAGTATATCAGGATCATAGATCACTTTAACGTCATGGTCATTATGAATTGATAAAGATAATTGCATTTTTGTGTTTACTAAATATCAAGTTGAAATTCTTATTAAAATACCTGCTATTAAAAGAAAATATTCTTTGTTATCTATCACTATCTTTTGTATCATGGTGAATTGAAAGAGGTAAAGATTTTTATAAGTTGTATAAGTTTGTAAGTTATTGTTTCCAAAATCATATGACCTCTTATACTGTTTCATAAATAATGTTTTTTTTAAAGGGAACAAAAAATTAGTACATAGATATTGACTACTTGCTATTACACTGGCATTATCATTTCCTTTGCTTATTGAACACAATGAGAAATCAAGTGATCTACAATCTTAATGGAGTTAGATTAATTTATGGCTAAGGAGACCATTACTCATAACTGACAATTTGGTCTGAAGCACCAGCCCATGCTTATTATGCTTCTAAGGTTGCTTTCCAACATTAACAATAATTGTGTGTGTGTGTGTGTGTGTGTGTGTGCAAGAAAGAGAGGGGATAGAAGTTGGATCAATAAGACTGAAGCCTGACAATTATTAATTGAATTTGGATCTGAAATTTTTACTGTAGAATGTTAGATTTGTTGCTAATAGAGAAGCATAGATGTACCAATATTTATTTATATATACATAAACATACTCACAGTGTTGGAAGTCTACATTTAGGCTCACCTTGATAATTATAAATTCTTTGCAATTGATTTATAACATAAGTTGTATGAATAGGACACAGTTCAATATCATGCTTAATAAATGCCAACGTTGACATTTTAGGTAATATTATCAATATTATTATTAGATATCATATCATGTCATTATCGATACTTTTAGTTTTTCTTTCAGTCAGTAATACTGAGTCATTATTTCAAACTAAGTTTCAACTGTGCTTGTAAAATTCAAGGAGAGAAAAATTAAGCAATATCTGACTGTAATGATCAAAATTCATTTAAGTATTTTAAAGGTAATGAGTTGTTCCTTGAAATAAAGCCCAAAAGTTGACACCTATCAAATATCAATTATGATGCTTTAAAATAAAAGGTAGAATGAAAGTTAGAGGAGAACTGAACCACCAGCATGTAAAAACCTTTACAACAGCTAAGATCATTGAAATATATATACTATAAGAAATTCTCCAGAGTTTCCTCATGAATTTTCAGCTTATCAAAAACAAAAATACCTATGATACATTCATAAAGTTTATGAGCAATGACAGACAAATCTATCAATCACATAAGCAAATATTAATTGATCTGTAAATAGGTTAGGTTATTTGGTATAATAGTATATTAATCCTTAATGGTTATTTAATACCAGAGCCAGTTTATACATATATCATATATGATCTTTAAGTGAATAGTTTATAGGTAACATTATTTTTTATATGAACCATAGCCCATTAGTTTGCACACAGTTAAATGGTTTAAGTATTGTTACCTAACACCTTCTTTGTTTAAAACAGAATTCATGTGTTTTAAATGAGGAGCCATTTCCACTTTAAGAGGCAGACCTCTAAAATTATTTGACAAGTTCACATACTTTGGCAGCAATATCTCATTAACTGAAAGTGATGTTAACATATGCCTTGTGAAGGTGTGGACTACTATGAACAGGTTATCAATCATAATGAAGTCTGATCTATATGATAAAATAAAACTTGATTTTACTAGGCTGTGGCTGAGTCCATACTTCTGTATGGATGCACTACATGAATACTAACAAATGCTAACAAAACACCAGGAGAAAAAGCCAGATGGGGACTACACAAAAATGCTACATGCTGTTCTGAACAAATCCTGGAAGTAACACCCCACAAAACAGCAGTTGTATAGTCACCTACCTCCCATCTCAAAAACCATTCAAGTAAGATAAACAAGACCAGTGGGATACTGTTGGAGAAGCAAGAACAAACTCATAAGAAACATTCTTCTATGAATGCCTACACATAGATACACCAGTGCTAGATGACCAGCAAGATGATAGGGATGGATGGAGAGAGAGAGACAGAGTCAGGGAAACCTTTACTGTCAGTTCCACTTGATGATGGTGATGATAATCAAACACCAACAGTTCTACTGGCTACAGTTAAATGGTTTCAATCATTGTTATTTAACACCAATAATTCAGTTTAATTTTAATCATTTGTCTACACATAGTTAAATGGTTTCAAGTATAATAAATGTTTAAATAGTTTTATTTGACCCATAGATGGGACTCTAACATGTACTTCTACTCCAGATCAGAATGGATCTTGGAGTATTGGCAATGAAAAGAGACTCCACATTCCCTAAAGCTCCAGAACTGAAGCCTCACCATCAGATGGTTTATTATTCTCCCTCCAGCTATGGGTAAATAGTAGGACAGACTAGGTTCTTCAGCCTTGGTGAGGCAACTAGTCTAGGAGAAGGAATACTCTGAATTCAAACCTGTTAAACTCTGCTTAAAAAATTGACCTTGTGTCATATCCTGCCCGAGCGGAGGGGTTGGTAAATAGTATCAGATGGTTTAGTGTTATATCCAGGACACTTGTTAGGGTGAGGAGAGGTCTTACCCCTTTACAGAGATGCAATTGATGTATTCTCTAGCCCCAGCTGACTGGGCTAAAAATAAGTGTAAATATTAACAGAACTGAGAAAGGTCACAAATCTATCTTAATACTCTTTATCACCAAATTTTCAGTACAGTAGTAAAAACAGTCAACACCATAGGATGACTGAAATAACATTTTATATAGACCTTTATAGATTTGCAGATTTAAAAGCACAAAACGATTTATATAAAAAACTATTAGCTTAATATTGAAAATTGTTATTAGTTGTTAAATTATCATAAATAGTTGATCAGGCCTAATTTTTTGGTCATTGATATTGTTTTATTTATGTTTTAGCCACATATTTGAATAGGCATTCATGAAATCCCACAGAGTACATAGTTGAATTGTTAGGGAATAAAACTGAAACTACAAAAAACAAGGAAATTACTTTGAACCAACCACATTGTTCATCTATAAATTTTCTCTTCTTGAAAACAAAATATATACATATTCATAGTTATAAAATTATTAGGAAATGAAAATCAGTCATAGTAAAAGAAGCTTTGGGAATAGTTCTCAGCCTAACCAAGAAAAGAATCTCTTTTTGTCATCTATTTTAAAAAAATCTTTTGAAAATAATACAGAAACCTGAGAAATTATGTCAAGTGTGTTGAACTGCAGGATGAATATATTAAATAACACATTTAATGGCTTAAGGTTATTCCTTTCTTGGTTGGACCAAGAACATTTCAGCACCCTCTTGTATATATTGAACTTATATGATTAAAATTAAGAAACAATTGGTTATTGTCCATACAAATGAAAGCAGAGAAGGTCATGCGTAAAAGGATAGATAGATTTTCAGAGCTAACATCATAAATAGAGACTTAATTTGAACATTGAATACTAATTATAGCCAAATCTGTCACATGCTTTCAAAATCCACTATTTCCAAAAGTAAAAATATCATCAAGAGAATAATAAAAACACACATACATACATACATACATACATACATATGCACTAGAAGTTGAAAGAGACACTGTACAATTTGTGTTAAAAATGCAACCACACCCACATGTCACAGGTACTTAACCTTTAGATAACAGACTAAGCAACCTACATAACCAACAACCACTGCCAGAGTGGCACTGGAAGACAAAAAAAAAATAACAGACATTGATCACTTGTACTTGAACATAGCACAGGGAAAAAAATAAAATGAATAACAACAAATAATAATTATAATAATACTCAATGGTATCTACTATGATCAAAGACTCAACAAATCTGATAAGAAATTAAATTATGCATGCAAAGGAGAAGGAAAAAAAACTAATCCATCACCTTGATTGGTAATGTTCCCAGACTGTAATTTTGTTTTTGTCAGTATAAATTTTTGTAATCAATGGGTATATATTTTCACATTCATGGCACCAAGAAAAAAATGAATAATGGATCTTTTTTTTTATTTGAATTAAATAAAAAGTTATTTTATATTTATTTGAATATTAAACTGATTAAATTAATCCAAGTAATTGCTAATTTTGAAAGATGAAAGATGGTATTTTCTTTCATTTTGATTTTTAGTAGCTTTTCTAATTGCAACACACCCAAGTCTATCAATCTATAACAATGAGGAATAGTGCATTGATGCTTTACTAGAAATTAAGATGAAAGAAAATACTAGACAATATTAAGAGATACAACTAATTTTTAGCAAAATCTGCTAAAATAATATAAAAACATAATTGTTAGGAAAAACAAATAGAGAACTGCTAACTCTTTCAGTAACATGTTTCTGTTCAACACTTATAGATAGTAGTGGTTAAAAGTATATATAAAATGAACAGTGCACAGTATGCACAGTAATTAAGGAAATACAAGAAACAAAACAAATGAGCAATAATTTTTTGTTTCTTCATTGTCAGCTTAATTATTTTATAAACTTTTTTCATTTATTTTTCAAAGATTTGGTGGCAATGTTGACTTTAAAAATCCACTTCAGACATTATAAGTCCTTTAGAAAAAAATCATTGGTTTGATTATATCTATAAAATGCAAGACAATTTATTCCATTTGTTTAAATAATGTCTTCATGTAGAAAATCTTAAGTTTTATTTTTAAATTATTTAAAAAATATTTTTGATATCCTGTATAATTGTTAGAATGCAATTGTTGTAAAATCCAACTTTTCTGAAATATTTAGATATCATCAGGCAACTTAACTGAAATCAGAGTAAAATGAAACTTACTTTTTATCATATAGGAAACAATGCAAAATCAATAAAACAAAAAACAATAAAATTTAGGTTAATTTTTTAAAAATCATGACACATTATCTGTGTATATGAGTGTAAAATATATTAGACATCCATATACATAAAATACAATGTATATGAACACACACATTTGTGCATTATACTTTTCTATATCATTTTCTCCAAATTGTCTATCTCTACAGAATGAATTTTTCCAATAACATAATAGAAATAGAAAAAGAAATTTATGTTGTTCAACTTGATAAATAAAATTGCATAACTAAATAGTGAAAATGGAATGTTCTATTTGCTGCCAAAGTTGCATTTTTCATAACAAAACCTGTTCTGTCCTGCAATCACTCAAAAACATTGATTCAGTATTTTGATGCTTTAATTTATAAATAAACACAACTTTCATTTATATCTTTCAACTTTGGCAAAGGATCATTATCATTTTATGTTTTTAGTTTCCTATTCAAAAAGTATTGAATGTAAGCTAGAAAATGCAGAGCAACATAATGCTTTTTTGATACATTATAATTATGATAATGAAAATTTATTTTAATATTGTTATAATTTGATGGCATGAGTAAATTAGAATCATAAATAGTACACAATATATATTCTATTTAGTCAATTTGTTCTTTAAACATCTCTACAACAGTCAATGTGTTTCTGTGATCCAGGTTAGCAATTGAGAGTCAAACTATTTCACAGAAGGAAGATTGGTGTAGGACTATTGAAATATATTCAGAATCTCTTAACATTTAAAAAAAAAACAAAAAACAAAAAAAAAAAGATTATTATGATATTAGCTGATTTGAAACACATTAAATCAGCTTAAAAGTTAGTGGAGACAATCTGAAGTCAGTCAATGTCAAGTTCAAGAACTGCATTGATTTGCATATACACTGGTTATTAATGAATTCATGAGTTCAATTAGACTGATATGGTTATCCCTGTTTATTTTTATCATTTCTTTGATCATTTAACATATAGGCTAAGAATATCATTTTTTGTAAGAGTTTTTCCATTTTATGTTAGTATAAGTTCTGTTATGATTGAAAGTATCAATAAGGTTGAATAGAAAGATAGAAGGTAAGAGACAAAGAGAGAGGGTGAGAAAGAATACTTTGAGAAATGTCATGTTAGGTTCATTTTTTTCTTCTTCAAAATAAAATATATGCATAGAATCCGAGTGAAGGAAGTTTTGGGAATCTGGGGGCATAATAGGAACTTGGCATTTGTATTGATGATATGTCATTGGTTCTATATTTAGAAAATCTTATCTCTCAGATGATCTTTAAACAAAAAAAATATAATTCCAAAGAACAAAAAAATGTGATTAATTTTGTTAATATTTTAGGATCTATCAACATAATTTTCAGAATATTATCAATAAACAATAATATTAATAAACTGAATTATTGACAAGCTAACTATAGTTGACTAAATTTCTTAAATGAAGCAGCACCATTATAATTAATATTCAGAAAGTTTAAATAACTTAAGAATACATCTACCACTACAAACAACATAATATGTGTAGTAAAACCTGAATGATACCTCCAGGTTGGCTTTTACAGCCTAATTGCTAAGGTGCTATTCAATTCAAATAGATGCCTAAGGATAAAAGATGTGAAGTTGAATCTTGTCAAAAGCTAATTCTCTATTTCCGATTCATGTTGTTTATTTCAAAGGTAAAATTGATCAGAACATTCCTTTAAAAAGAAACAAAAATAGGACAAAAAAAAGAAAGAAAAAATAGGCTAAAAATGAATAAGACCAACTATATTTTCTACATGGTTAATAACTTCCAAGCATGTCTTTTTTAATGAGTATATATATATATATATATATATATATATATATATATATATATATATACACTCATTAAAAAACATGCTTGGAAATTATATATATATATATATATATATATATAACTTCCAAGCTTGTTTTTATAGTAAAAGTTGTGATTACTAATGATATTATATATATATAACTTCCAAGCTTGTTTATATATATATATATATATATATATATATATATATATATATATATATATATATATATATATATATATAATCATTAGTAATCACAACTTTTACTATTACAGATGCTCTTTGTTTTACAAAAACCCAACTTGGACTTTATAATAGAACAATTATGTTGAAAAATCAGTACTTATCAAAGTCTTGATTTTTTTTTTTTTGGTGGGAGAGTGATGCCATGTGGGTCCTGTAATACTGTACAATATGTCTATTGATACCTGGTTAATACAGCAACATTCATACAGTCTCAATAGTAACAATGACTGTTATATCCCATTGAGCTTCATAACAGAGGGTTACTCTATATCTTATATGGTATTTCAAAGTCAACAAACAAGAAAAAGTGACAATAGCTTTCATAGGATTATTATTTACTAGACTGTACTTACTTTTTACATGGCTAATAAAATATTAATTATTTCCAGGTGTGTGTTTCCTTTTTATATCCTTAATAAAAAGGTAAAAGGATAAACTTTTATACCTGAATGATGATATAACTATAGATTTCACGAGAGACAATTATCAAAACTGCATTCTTGTAAGCTACAGTCTTAACTTTTTAACTTAATTACATAAGAATTTAAATTGATAAATAAAGAGTGGAATTATTGTCTGAAACTCTTAAATCCAGTCAATAATTAAACATTTTGTTATACACACAAATATATAAAAACAATCAGCTTTACAATGGACCCATCACATAACATAAACTTCAACATAAACAAACATCTGTATAAAAATGAATTGGTAATAGTGGGTGGAAGCAAGAGAAAATTTGTCCAAAATCCAGGTATCTATTGAGAGTCGTGAATCCAAACTTACCAGATTTAGAATACATTGTTGACTAATTAACACACCTCTCTTATGGTAAAATCTCTGTTCTTGTGTAAGTATATGAAAGAAAATAAATTCCCACACCCTACTCAATACAATCATTTGTACAGTATCACATTATCATGAACATTAAATCAGCAAGGGAATTTGGTGTAATTTTTTAGTTGATCTACTTTTTTAGCTGCTTTCTTGTCTCCTTTTTTACAACTCCCATTGATACTAATCCTCATAAACTAATCAATGACTTTTATTTTACACCCAAATCTACACTTAAGCCAGTATGAAACCTAGATCATTGCTCTGATTATACAGTTACCTGTCTAAACTATCTAGTAATCAATCTTGGTCTGATCCTATCAATATCATTCAGTGATGTACTTGGGCTAGTAGCCTCACCTTGGTTGTTATAGTCATGTCTTGGCCATTGAAGCCTCTGGGTACAGGGGGCTAAAACACTGCACAAGAACAACAAGCAAAATGATTGATTGATTTTAATGGCATTTCAACCCATCTATTGTTATTTTATCCCAGGAGGTTTGGGAATTGAGTTCATTGTACATTTATATTCATAATTTTTGTGTAGTTTTTTTTGTACACAGTTCTATCAAATACAAATGATTTTTAAACAGATCTATTTTAACTCAAAAGATGGGACCCTAACAGGAACTACCACTCTGAGTCAAAGTGGACCTGGGAGTAATACCAAAAAAAGAATACTCCACACTTCCTATATCTCTAGAACTGGAACCTCACTATCAGATGAAGTTTACTGTCATACCCAGGACACCCCTTTTGAGGGTGGGTTTACCCCTCTGCAGATGATACAGTCAATGTATTCTAAGCCCTTGTGACAAGGCTAACAACCAAAATGAGGATACCAGTCTGAGTACATCAGTGTATAATAATGATAATCCCTCATCTCAGAAATTCAAATAAAACTTGTAGGATGTTAAAAAATATCAAGACAAAAATACAGAATGAATGAAATGTAAAAATTCTTTTACATTTAACACACTTATTCCAGTGAGTTTCCCATGGGTTGAAGTAACTCTGAAACTTCTCTTTTTTGTTATGGTTTTAAACAGTGCCATCATATTTCTTTTAACATCTTCTACATCTTCAGTTTAGGTGACAAGCAAAAGTCACATAAACCTAGTTCTGGCAAATATGGTGCACTTACACAATCTTGTGTTTTGATAAAAACATTTCATTTAAAGTATCAAAACTATATATATATATTTTTCATATTGATTTGTCTTGACAGAACCATTTTATTATATAAAGTTGCTCAGCTCTGAACACATCTTTTCTTAAATTCTAAATTTTACAGTTAAAAAAAAATCAAAGCTTCAGTCTTGATACTTTTTGATCACACCTAGTGTCTGTCAATTTCAAAGTATATCTGTGAGGATTTTAATAGTTGCATCCTAATTTATGATTATGCCAAAATGTCAACAACTGTCCCCTTTTGTTTATATTGATCAATCTATTTTGGTTGTGACAGGCATCACAAGATTGTCTTTTCATTTCTCTAAACTTTTCATTTTCTTTATTTCTCTATCTACTCCCTTAAACTAGTCTGTTAATACTTATATCTTTTCATCTCTATTAAATCTATTTCTTTCTTTATCTATTTTAGCCTGTGTGACACCTATCTCAGTTCAGATGTCTTTATCTCAATCTGTTGGTATCTAAAGTAGAGGGAATAAATAGAATACACTTCACAAAAATAGATTGTAAAGTTCAAATATTGAAATGTGAGATTTCTTTTCCAAAATTTCCATATATGAGAGTACCTAGCTAAAAATTGCTTTCAAAATCCAATTCCTCATCCACTTTTTTTTTCATATATAATGAAGTGGGTTGGGCATTTTGACCAGTATTTGAAACTTAAAATCTATATTCGTAGAGTGTCTTACAATTATTTTCACAATAACACAAACAAAAGTCTCTGCTGAAATTTAAACTTGGCTTACTGATTCCATTTCATATGCTATTAAGTGTCAGGCCATTTTAGTATTCATTTCAAAATTGGTGGAAGATGATCAAAAAAAGAAAAATAATAAAACTCACCAAAGAAAAAAACATTTGTTCTGTTTGGTTGAAGGGTATTTCCCAAAGTTTTTGTTACCCCAAAAACATACACACCATATTAAGTCTTGTTTAAGGTTATCTGAAATAATAAAAAGAAAAAGAACTAATTAGAGAAAAATGATTTAAACTGTAGGAAAACATGTTTCTATAAAGATTAATTTTAAATAACTATAAGAATTGCAACTGCTGCACATGATTGAACTGTCCTGTAAACAAAAATAACATGTATATATAAACAAAAGCTAAAGTTTATTGCTTTGTAATACACAAAATGTCACTATATTTCAAGTTTCCTTTACCTATAAGAAAAGGCCAATTTGAGTGTGTTATAGAACAGCTGAAGCATGGATGATAGAAATTATGATACAGTTGTAAAAGTATATTCCCAATATTAAAAGTCTATCTATCATTTGACAGGTAAAGTAAATAAACAACAAAACCCAGTGACGAAAAAGATCATTTGCTATAATAGCAAGTTTATCAAGTCTTCATACATAGACTTATATACATATGGTATAATAGAACTATGTTCATTCAATGAGATAGAATATTTTTATTTCATTAATTTATTATTTGGAGTTAGGAGTTTACATGTCTTGTAAGAAATGTAATACACTAAGGCTTTTGATTAAAAGTAACATTTTTCAGCTTTCGAAAAAAGGTAATTCCCTATTATCTGTAGTAATACAAAAAAAAAAAAATGAAAATAATTCTTTAAAGTACATTAGTTAAACTTTATGAACTCTCTCTCTCTCTCTCTCTCTATATATATATATATATATATATATATATATATATATATATATATTAAGGGCGGAGACGGGACTAGTGCTACTCGTGCGCGGCACGACCAATAACTCGGTCAGTGTTATTCAAAATGGATTAAAAATCATCCATTAATTTCAGGCAAACATACTTAGTCTGATCTCAATTAAATTACGTATCTATTCATGTTTCGATAACTAAGTAGCCAAAAGTTCATAACTATATCTGGGAATAATACAACGATGCTGTTTTGAACAGATGGTCTTTGTCCGGCCACCGTCAGATTCATTGAACATCCCATAAAATCGGCTATAATGTTGAACGCGCTATCCGTGCCAGGCACTAGACCCTTATAATAACAGTAATGTTAGAGAAATACGCTTTTGGCTGCAAGAGCAACCCTAACTCCGCGCTCAAAAATCTTAGCACGTTGTGCCTGCTGATAGATTTTTTGGGAAGAGGAGAGAGAGAGAGAGAGAGAGAGAGAGAGAGAGAGAGAGAGAGAGAGAATAGCAGATTAGAGCCGACGCCATCACCATCGCTATGGTAAATGTTGGTTAAACGGAGTGTTTTAATTCGTTTTTTCACTAACAGATGTCTATTTCTTTAATGAATGTTGAATATATTACATTCTGGAACTAAAATTTGTTTATTTGAATACATTTTCAACAAATAATCTTTATTTTAAGCGGAATTGAAACTACTAGCTGTGTCTGTGTATATTGTCATCAGTTTCTTTATTCTAATAAACATATTTTTCTCGTCATAGTAATGAACATCTTCTCTTTTCTTCTATACTTTTGAAAGGAAAAAAAAATTATCTTATCTACTGTATTAACAAGACTACAAATTATATAGAACCTTCATTGTTTACAAAAAAAAAAAAAACACCATGCAAGGTACGTTTGTCAATCTGTGCTATACAATGGAGAATCACGCAGTAGCAACTATGATGACTTACTTTGGGTCCACGGACCACGAGTTGGGAACTGAAGTTGACAGGGGGGGGGGCACGAGTAGCAAAAATAGGCTAGAGTCGCCACTGATATATATATATATATATATATATATATATATATGTGTGTGTGTGTGTAAACGTGGTGTAGTCGTTATCATCGTAGGAAATGGACACGGCGACACGAGTTCAAATCCTGACCGAGACTGATTGCATTTCACATAGCACTAATACCCTTGGGGAAGGTATGAATCCAATTATTCTCCCTCCAGCTATGGGTAAATAGTAGGACAGACTAGGTTCTTCAGCCTTGGTGAGGCAACTAGTCTAGGAGAAGGAAAACTCTGAATTCAAACCTGTTAAACTCTGCTTAAAAATTGACCTTGTGTCATATCCTGCCCGAGCGGAGGGGTTGGTAAATAAGGTAAACATATACACACACACGGTTTGTCTGAAGTATACCCAACCATTTTGAATATCTTGAGAACCAGTTGCATGGTCTTGATGTAACTTGGCAACCAGCCAGGAGGGAGCTTACCGAGCCTGTGCATGCATGAACAGACATTCTTCCATGGGATTACTCAGTCATCAGTGGGATGTCATTTAGTGATCTTGTATAGAGTGTGACTTTCATATTTACAACAGATTCTTCATTGGATCATCTTAGTTTTTTTTGCAAAACATTATATCACCCACATCTGTCAGCCCCCACTTGCATACATATTTGTCTCCTTGCAACTTCTGGATTTTTCTCAATTACTGTTAAACACTAGATGAGCATTTGAGTAGGTAGCTGTGGGTAATCCAGAAAGAGAGCATTACATTTGAAAAGTGGAAGGTACACTAGGATAAGTATGTGCGGTCCCAAGAGGAGAACATTGAAGGGGACTAAAGTCATTAACAATAAATGGCTTGATACCATCTGGACAGACCTTGTATAAAAGGATAAAGACAAAAGATTTGATGAATGAAATAATGGAAGAAGCCAGTGGGAGTATTGTTGGGAAGTCTCAACCAATGTCACGTTTTGCTTCTCACGCTTTTGTTAATAACTCCTTAAGTATTATCATGAGAATTTCGAAGAGTGAGTGCATTAGCAAGTTTTAGCAGTATATATTCTTTAACCAATAAAATTCTTTGTTGTGGTTTTAGAGGAGTTTTTTTTACCTCATTCAACCACTCATAAGCCTGCCTGCAATGGTTTGGCAGCCTGATTCCCTTCCTGTTGAACTGAATTCAGAAATAGTTAAAAGTGTCATTTACTCCTATATGCCTCAATTGCTTTGACCAATAGCTGCTTTGAGTTGTCAACTACATGTTTTTGACTTCTCTTAGCTGCAATGGTGAGGGTATGTATCTGACTTTTTCCAGGTTATATCTCATTCCAATGGATTTAAAAGCAGTTGATATCGAGTTCAACTTTTCCTCCATCACCTCATAAATAACAAGAGAAATAGTCAAACATCCTTATTTAATAATTTCTGACTTATACTTTTGAAGCTTTAAATTGCCAACTTTTGTTTATTAGAAAGAGTAAAACCCTAGTTTAGAAACAAAGCATTCAAATTATTTTTATCAATTTTTGACTAGTCTTTCATCTTATATCCTGTTGTTTTTTTATTGCAACCTTCAAATTGTTATCCAATGACTCTGAAATAAGCAGCAAGGGCTGTAAATAAAGAATATAATTAGTTAAAAATAGATACTCCTAATATTAACAAGTGAAAAAAAACAGAAGAAACTATTTTGGCCAAATCAATAACATACTATATGCACATAGTGACATCCATTAATCTGCTCATGGATCTGAACACAGGTCTGGGCAAGATTTTATAAAAGAGTGGTAGCTTCTCACACAGTAAATCTCTCCTCTCACATCATTAATGTTGTCCAAAGGAAGGACAAGGTCTAATACTGCTTGGCATTAGTGTTGTTGCAGGAGTTTCCAAAAGATTGAAGAAAATGTTGAACTGCCTTAGGGAGTCCAAGCTGTCTTTTTGATGGGTTGCTCATAAAATCCAAGGAACTCAGTCTGCCCTCATATTTTACCTATGGCTTGAATAGAGATAGATTTATGCCCTTGCGAAGGACATTAGTAAAAAGTGAATGAAAACTGCCTTAATATGAATTAGAGTTATAAACATGTGGAATCCTAACAAATGCTTGTCCCTTAAAGTACCAAAGCATTGAAAGGAAAGCATTTTTGTAGAATCAAGTTGAAGTTGTAAAAACAAAAGATTCAGCAATTTTGTGGATTTAAGATAATTCAAGTTACTTAGTAATTAACCTTTTCATACTTATTTCTATAATTAAAATCTATATATCATTATTCTTATTCAGATATATTTTTCACATAGGCTTTTTGTGAAGAACTTTTGAAAACCTGAAGATACTAGCTTTTCATACCAGAGTATGAAAAAAATAAATGAATATATACACTACTATCTAAAACTGTGGATTCTTTCATAATATGTTTGTGTTTTAAACTGCAAAAATCAAATTTTCACAAGTTCACTAGCACATGAAAAATAAATAACTGAATAATTTCATACAATTTGCAATAAAAAAATTTTAAAATTTTAAAATTGACCAATTTCAATTTTTATGTATATAAATAGGGATTTATTTTATATGTGACAAGAAGTTGAATCCAGTTAAAGACCAGGTTTTGAATGCTAAATTTCATGACAAACATGCTAAATATCAGGAAATTGTTGATTATAATCTTTATGAAAAATCATAATCTTAGACAAGACTACTGAATGAAGTTAAACTTAATTTTATTATTAAAATTTTTTCTCAATTATCAGTAAACAATTAACTCTGAGAAGTTTAGATGAACCATCCTAACAAAACCCACAAGTTCCTATTTTTACTTTTACCCATAGTAAATTTAATTTCAACTTCTGTGGTACCATAACATTTTGTTTCTTTCAAATATGGTATACATAAAACAAAGTCAGTATCTTTCATATTAATACAATTTGGGTGAAGTGTTAAATGGTGATAATCTACTTATATATATAAGCACAATGTAACTATAGATATATATTTTAATCATGAAACCTTGTACCATTTTTACATAATATATTAGGGAGATCTATTTTTGACATGCAGTGTAACATTTAAATTAGGCCCTGAGCTGTTAAATGGGAGGAAAAATACAAGATCAACCAGTTTGATGGACAACTGTTGAACCAGGGGTCAATTTGAGACCAAAGCTCTCATTGGATGGTTTCAGTCAGGTGATCAAAATGGTTCTAGAGTTAGACTAAGTTAGTCATATAGTGAAAAACACACAACCTGAGCAGTTGAATGCTCCATCATGCTCTCTAATTCCCTGTTTAAGCCAAGTGGGTAATGAAGAAAAAAGTTGTCAAGAAATAAAAAGTAAAATGTGTGCATGAAATGGTGGTCATGTCATTCCTCATTAACAAGTCAGAACACGGATGGCAACATGAAAGGGATATCAGAGTGATCAAAATGACAAAATGAAATGACAGAAGAGAAGTGAGATGGGAGACCAATATAACATAGAATGGTAGAGTAAAGGGCTATATAATATCAATGCAGCGCAAATTCTGTTCTTAGCACAAAGGATTTTAGAAATTTAAATATATCTGTGCTTTTTTCCCCCATGGATAATAACTAGATAGACTAAACTACTTAATCTCTGTCTCCTTTTCAGATTCTTCTAATTTTCTACATTTTTCCTTCTCTGCATAACTTTCCCTGTTTTTTTTCTAAATCTATTTTTCAACCTTTTTCTCTTTTATAATCAATCTCTTTTTATAAATCTTTTTTTTCTTCTGTCTAAAGAATTTTGAAAGGATTTCAGTTGAATGATGCTTCTGTGTTCTCAATTCACTAACACAACTGATGCTGCCACCTTGAACCAAGAGAATTGCTAATCCATACAAAAATATGACAAGAATAATTCTAAACGCTGGACTAGGATATTATATTCTTGAGTAGGGCTCAAATCCTACAAAAAGTTCAGTAATCTTTTTGGCATATGTCAATATATTATAGCTGCGGGGAGCAAGCTAGGCATTTGCCAAGTCCTCAATGAATCTTCATTCAGATGTTCCCTTTGCATATAGGATTGCAGTTACTTTCTTCGTTATTGATTTTTTTCTTCATCAAACTTTTAAAAAATTCCTACCCCAAGCAACCTTGAACAATCATGTCTTTTCTTAGTGTTATTTTGATTTTAAAGCCTAGCAAGTAGTTAGAGACTGGGAATGTTGAAATAAATTTGCCCTTTAAAAAAACCTACAGAAAGAAGATAATTAAAAAGAAATTTAGGAAGGGAAATATAGAAAAAAAATTAGTTAATTTACGAGAAGAGGAGGAGTAAAAGGGGAAGTAGGTAGGAAGAGATGGAGGAATAGATAGAGAAGAATATGCAGGGAGCAAATAAAGGGAAAGAAGGTCAAAGAAAGAAAAGATGAAGAACAAAACAAATAAAAAAGAAAGGTAAGAAGAAATAGGGAAGAAAAAGGAGGGAAAAGAAGGATAAGGAATCTAAGGAAGAAGAAAAAGGAAACGGATGAGGAAAAATAAACATAACATTTAAAAAAAAACATGAAAAAACTCATAAGAGTTATCTGCTGCCTCATGGTTAGAATAGTTGTGCATTTCCTATTGGTGCCAAATGTCAGCATTTGAGCCCAGTTAAAAAAATGAGAATTTTAAAGGTAAGCCCCCTTCACTTGGTTGATTAATGTAATACAATATACTTCCTCTTTACCTCATTTAGCATACTGATATAATGCAATTATCAACACATTGCATCACTCTCATTTAACCTTGTGCCATACCAACCTGAGCTTAACTCCTTAAAAAGCCACACACACACACACACACACACATATATACACATACACACAGTGCACCTTTAGGAAAGGAAAAATTGGATGTCTGAAAAAATTTGGCATTGAAATGTTTATACAAATTTTTCCTTTCCTGAAGTGTGTATACAATTTTTGGCAGACTATATATATATATTTATTACTTTAAAATAATTAATTTATCAACTGCTTGTTTAAAAATTAATACAGCAGTAACAACAGTAGAAAATAAACAATAATAACAGGAAATGAAAATAGCAATACAAAATATTGTAGAGCAAATACGAGGTTAACAAGAAAAAAAATCACCCAACTCACAACTAAGTTTTTCAAATTTTTGATCATCAAGTAAATAAATATTAGTAAGTCATCAACACTAAACTGATGATCAAAAGGTTTTTCTTTTAAGTTGTGAGTTGGGTGATTTTTTCTTGTTATATATATTTACCAAAACCTCCACATGATCAGGATGGGACACAAGGTCAAATTTTAAGTGGCATTTAGCAGATTTGGA
This sequence comes from Sepioteuthis lessoniana, assembly GCA_963585895.1. NCBI lineage: Eukaryota > Metazoa > Mollusca > Cephalopoda > Myopsida > Loliginidae > Sepioteuthis > Sepioteuthis lessoniana. The sequence continues at coordinate 79,932,209 of OY757912.1, read as the reverse complement.
TTCAGAGATTTCCTCCTCCGAGATTGGTTGTCAAAGCAAAGTTAAGGAGCCCAGTCTGCCCCAGTATTTACCTATAGCTGAAATGATAACAGGAGCATACCTTTCCAGGATTTTAACTGAGGTCACCATGCTCATTTCCTTCAACAATAACAATTACACCATGAGCACCTTTATATATATGTGTATGTGTGAGTGTTTGTATGTATGTATATATATATATGTGTGTGTGTGTGTGTGTGTGTGTGGATATCAAATTATAAAAAATGAAAACAGAAAAGTTTCTTTGTTTTCTCTTGGTAATTTCAAGTTATTCAACTTTTCAAAATGTAAAGTGGGAAAGATTCAGACCAGAGTGAGATAAGCATGGGGTAGGGTACAGTGTGCATTTATTTATCTAGGGACTGGCAGAATAAGATGCAAAGGTTGAGAAACCGGAAATTTTGCAACAAATTAGACTGCAGTATAAAACTTCTGCCTGTTTAGAGAATGGTACATAGGTGGGATCAGCAAACAATCTGGATTATCAAGTGGGTTTGTCACTTTAAATGATAAAAAGGAAAAAAATTGGAAGAAAAAAATGAAGGTGCTACACCATGATGACACCATCAGTCATTGCAATTATTGATTGAAAGGCAGGGGCAGACAGTTTTGGTGCATTGATATTTTTATTTTAGGTCTGTGTGTAATGCCGTGTGCGTTTTTTTGGCCGTGGTTGTTGTGTTTGGTTGCTATTCCCAGACATGATGAGCTGTGTGTTCAAAATAAGAGTCAACCCTATAAACTATGACACCTACTTTGCATGAAGAGATCAGACTGAGAAAGAATCATTTTGCATGAATACACACATGCATTCACTCACATCTGATGAATATACTAATGAAGAAGAGGGAGAGAAGTTTACACAAATTGAAAAATATCTATATATGTAGTTGTTTTATAGTTAGAGAATATTTGTCTTCTCTCTCTCTCCCCTTATATAAACATATGCATATAAAACACCTGCTATTCAGTAATTACAAAATAAGCTAGTCAAGAAAGCAATTGCTTAGTTCACTTATCTATATGTGTATTATGACCTTGTGTCAGTCTAGTCTATAGCTGCAAAATATCATCACAATGAAGAGGCCTGCAAAAATCTCTCAACAGTAGACTCTGGTTAATTGGAATACCACAGCAATGGATACCTTCATGATACGGGTTGTAGAACTGGGCAGTTTTTGCCCTGAACCACAAGTATATACGAGGGACTTCCACATTAAACCTAGTTTGTCTAGAATTTGGCTTCATGGGGATGGTAAAACATATTAGAATTACAATATAAATTGTCTTTTTATAAAGATAAAATAGAAATATAGACAAACGGGTAAAAAGTAAACTTACTACCAAAACCACCACCACCACCACCACTGCTGCTATATTTAAGGCACACACTAAGAGATGCATTTTTTTAGGTCTGTAGCCAGACAAAAATTTTCCCAAAAGAGAATTAATACTGGATACCTAAAAGCTTTGCCCCATAAACTATCATAAAAAGTTTAGGAAAAATGTTTTCATATATAAAATCTTATTGTCTTTGGGAGGAGACATTAACAAATGAGGACAGGGTAGTTTTCCCAAAGGTATGGCTTTTATGTTAACCAGAAATACGAAAAAAAATGCACATATTCCATATTTAGATAGAAAGATCTTTCTCTGCCTCAAATAAGATTGGTTGGCTCTCTCTCTCTCTCTCTCTTTCTTTCAAAAAAGAAAGAATCTGCCAATCAGTTTAAGTAGTGATTATTGCTAATTCTTTGTTTTTATACCCTTTCAAGTAATGTATGAGAAACAATACTCATCTTCATTAATAGAAAAATTGAAAAACGGAAATAACATACATTTTGCAATTTTTGCATGTCGAAGAAACAAATTATTTACTTTAGTAAAATTATTTAATTACATCCTTTTGATTGCAATATGTGATATATGGTCAGTTTAACAAAGGGTATGGGTAAGACTAAAAATAACCCTAGTTCTTTCAACTATTGTCACACAAATGTCTGATTACTCCAACATTTCATTTTGGTGCAATAAAGGAGATGCTCTTGTTTTGTTTTATCTGCATATTGTCCAAAGACAAGGAGATAGCTAAGGAAGATAAACCCATTCCAATCCAACATTGGAGACCAAAAATAATGCATTTACATTACACTTGCTATAGCTCTTTTCTGCCAGTAATGCTTTCATTTATTTCTAACCACTAACAATCATATTCTTCCTGATTTTCAATGCTTTTCTATAGTAAAGCCTTTAAAAAGACATTATTATAATAACATTATGTGCAATGTATTTACTGTACATACAAAATATGTATATCCATTTATTCTGTCAGTAATACTTACTTTAATACCTGACCCACTAACGTTATTCTTTTTCTTGATTTTCAATAACTTGCAAAATTAAATCTTAAATAAAAATGTTATATATATATATATATATACACACATATTGCATTTTTTATTTATATGATATAGATAAATAGATAGATAGGTAAAATGGTAATTTCATATCAGGATGAAAATAGAAAATAAAAATGTCTGTGTTTTTATGACCAATTACTACTTTTCATACTGTAATATCAAGCAATATTATTCTGCTTTGAATAACTGAGATTTTAATACACACTACTGACTAAATACTAATACATTGTTTTATCTTAAATGTTCAATAAAAAATTGTTATTTCTAAACCACTTTTTGAAATTAATGAACAATTAAATTTTCTCTCAAATGTAATTGTGTACTGTTGCGTTACCAAAAAGAATTTAAACCCTGTTGTGACACTGCTGTAGTAAAAGTTGATGAACGCAAGAAACTCTGTATAACTACTTGAAGGTTTATTGACTACTGCAACTTGCAGGTAGACACTGGGAGAAAGAAAGAGAGTATAGAAATTGAGATGACCATGTCAGCTAGACAAAGAGGGGCAACATATCCTCATGAGAAAAATATGAGCAGACAGAGACTTTGAATTTTTTCCTGGTTCTAACGTGCTTGTCTACTGGGCCCTCTTTGGAGTGCACCCCACCAAAATAGGGCTGGTAAACTTTCCCTTCCTCACATCTTCGCAGCTCATATCTAACTGTCTGTCTTTCCCTTACCATGACTTGCCATCAACTCCTAAAAGACAAGAGTCATCCCCTCACTTCTGCCTGTTGTGTCAGAGGCAGAAACATCCACTTTTGCAAATTCCACACATGTATACAAGAATTTTTCTAGTCATTTTTAATTACCACAAGTGCTTTGGCCAGGCTATTTGGAGAATATCTGCTTTATTTACTTTATTCATTCAATTTCAATTTTCTATGAGCTGTTCAATTATGTTACAATTGTTAATATCTTTTGTGATTTGTCGATTTCATCTTTTTCATAATTTCTGACCACAAATATATCCTTTTTCTTTATCATGTTTTCATATATTTATTTTTAGTTTTTATCAAGAGAGAGACACAAACAAACAAAAGTCAATCATGGTTTACATTTCTGAAGATAGTGTGAGTAAACAGTGAAATATCAATAAATTTAAGTACTCTTTTTTGCTGTTAAACAATTGATTATCTGCTAGTATATCTCTTTGACATCACTTTCATTCTTTATATGGATGAATAGATTGCATTATTTAATTAACTGGTTAATCAAGAAATATCCATGTGATAACAGTTTGAAATGGTGCATGTAAAATCAAAATGTTAATTGGTTTGTGGTATAAACAATTATGTCTATTTCAATAAGCATTAAATGTCTCAGTGACATTAAAAATTTGATTGACCAAAGGAAGAACTCAAGTTCAAAATCAATTTCCTTTCTTTAGAGTTAGTTTATAATAAAAATTCTTACCCATCTAACACTTGCAAAATGACCTCAGAAACTTTGATATTTAATCTGTATTTTATCAATAACTTTTACCAGTAAGTGTATATATGATTCAGAATTATTTCTAAGCATTTACTTAAATCCGTTAGGCCATCTGCTATTGATCTAAAGATTCTCTAAACCTTTGTTACCGTCTTAAATGAGTAGACATGATTTTCTAATATTTGAGGTTTCATCTGTAAATTCTTATTTACATACTGTCATGATATCAGCAAGCATTTCACTGGTATGTCAGAAGACTAGGAAAAAAAACCCTGAAATATTTTAAATATTTTATTAAGCATAAGAATTTCTTTAAAAAAAAAATCATATCTGTATGCCAGAAAATCATAATGGATTAGTTGTTAGTGATGATACATAGTTCTTCAGTGACAGACAACATAAGATGTTGCCTGTTAACAATACATAGCTCTTTGGAGTCAAACAGTATCAGATAGAGGTTGTCAGTGATTTGGTTGTTCTTCAGTGACTGTCAATGATACATGGTTCTTCATTGTTGAATAGTGTCAAACAAGTTGTCAATGATACACGGTTCTTCTGTGTCAGATACTTGCAGTTGATGCTTGATGTTATTATTGTATATCATAAGCAAAGTATGAAAATGAAAATATTTACTACTGATGGTATATAGTTTTCTTTTAAGTTTGAAGACAGTTATGATATAGCATTTTTTGCTGACATTGCACTATTTTAACAAGAATCAGATTGTTTAGACTGTTATAGACATTGTAAAAATTTTCAGTCGAGTAATATAAGTGAAACAGACATTTTGAAAAAAAATTATCAAATAAGCAAAAAACAGAAAAAAATTTAAAAAAAAAAAATGAAAGAAAAATAAAATCAAAATGAAGATGAAAAAAGAAAAGATTAGAGAAAGAAAAATAGATCCCTAGAAATTATGAATAAAAAATAAAATATCCAGGAATTTCATTTTCTTGTAAAAAAAGAAGAATTTTGGGAGAGTGGGGAAGAGGTAAAGCAGGTATGATGGGATAGTATGACTGGCACAAAAATGTGAATGCAAAGAATAATCAGAAAAATAAATGGGCATTAACTGGGTGGATAGATAAAATTAAAAATGGCAGATACAGTGAAAAAGAAAGAGAATGGATGAACCATACTGAAATTGGTTTGTGAATAAAAGGTACAAAAAGTGGCTCAAATGTTCAGGATTGAAATTAAAAAAAACAAAAAGAGGCATAACCAAAGCTAGAGCAAATTAAAAAAAAATGATACTCTTTTGAATTATGACTGAATATTTTGTATTAGTTTCTAAAATGGAACCCAGCCAAATTCAACACCTAGACTCTGTAACCATATTTGACCTGTCTTATTTACAAAAGAGAGGGGTGGGGGTGATGGCAAACAAAAATAGAGAACTATGTTTTAAAAGAGAAATGGAAAAAATGTTAGGCTCTTCTTCTACATTTGAATTTGAAAGTTAACTGTAGGTTTATGTTAAGATTTTAGAGTTTTTAAGTTCAGGACTAACATTAAGGCATTTGTATGGAATAACTATTATGATTTGCCCGTGAGTATAGTTTGCATAAAAACTAATATGCCAACATGAACATTTTAAGTAAGTCAGAAGACAAAGTAAAAAAGGCTTTAATAAATGCGTAACTGCACATGTATTTCAGCAGTGTGTGTAAAACACATGCACACATGCATATATATATATATATATATGTGTGTGTGTGTGTGTAGAAAAATTGATAACAAGGTAATCCAAGTGGAAGGAGAGATTTATTAAGAAGTCGACACTATAGTGTTTCGGTTCTAATGAACCATCATCAGGACCATGAGGGATGATATTAGCGATGTTAAGTCAACGATGGATGTTTAAAAATGCAAACTACAAAAACCTAAGTGAAAGTTTGTATATATATATATATATATATATATATATATATATAAGGGGAAGTAAATAAGTCCATAGGCTAATGATGAAAGAAAAATTATTTTATACAACAAATATTCATTTTTCAACATAATCTCCTTCCTTGTCAATGTTTTCAATCAATGTATGGTAGTGGAAGAATATTATTTGGGGACATTTCCATGAAGTGACACTGCCAACTTATGAATATGTATATTTGCATGCATGCATATGTGCTATGCAAATATAGCCAAATAGCATATATATAGAAGATACATAAGCGGCGACCAATAGCGATAGTTGTATTGTACATGCCCAGAGTTCAGTTGTCAAGTGGACACCACACTGTACGCACCACCACGTTCCAGTCTGACTTCAACTAATACAGCCAATCCAACAACCGAAAACTCAGCAATTAATCATACAGACTGAAAATTATACAGTGAAAATTTCAGTCTAAAATTTAATTAATAACTATGTCAGGCTATAGACTTATTGATCCACACACACACACACAATCAAAATTGGTACACTCACCATTGAATAAAATCTAAACTGTAGTAAAACCAGTAAAACTAAAACAGAAAATTGAAATAAAACAAAAGTAAAGAGCAAATATTACAATATTAAAACATTTTAGAATATAAGTAAAAAGTAAAGTTGGCAACTATAGTCAAGTGCTACCTGAAAGCTCCCTTTTTAATAGATACTACACCGAGGTGTAGGAGAAGGGGTTACTCCTTTCCCTGGATTGCCCCACTTTACCCTTGAAAGGTACGTTATAATGCTGAGTGTTAAGCAAGGAGGTATCAAGTACCATTTTTTTGAGTCTTTGGTATGACTCAACCTGAGATTGAACCCCAGTCTCCTGGGCCATTGGCAAATACTCTACCACTAGGCCAATGGGCCAGTCAATTTTAATACTGTAATATATAGATATATAGTTATAATTTATTAATTTTTTCATAAATACCAGTATTAAGATTAGAAATAATTTAAGTTGATCTCTAGGTGAAAAGGTATATGCTCTAGTCTGGTTCAAAATCAGCATTTTCCTTCTCTTATTGAGTTTTCTCGACTTGGAATTAAAAATATAATGTTAAAGACTTCAAAGTTGTGTACTACTCATTGAGCTGTACTCTCAAGTACTACTTTTCTTGAAGGATAGTAGATACTTGCACTGTTTTATTGCTTTATTTTTAAAACACCTTCACTTTCATAAAATACTTCACCAACCTAATAACAAAAATATATTGTCTAACTTCTTATTGAAACATTTGAGTATTTGTATTGACTGACTGTAAATGTCAATGAAGCATCCATTGCTTAACTTTGAAATAACTCACAAAACTTTCCAAAAACCACAACATATGTCCTGGATTTTCTTAGAGGGTTAGATACTTGTATATTTTCCATCAGCACCACTGGTTTGTGGAAACTATGATTTTAAACACTGGTTTTTAAGTCAACCAGGTTTTCACCACTTTGCAAACTTCCTATCTTTACTTTTCCTAATTTTGCTTAGTGCCTTACTAATCATAACAGAGTAGCAGTATATTACTACATGAGAATCCTTTTGGGTTGTTTGAAGCATTGAATGGCTTGATCTTAACAAGAACATCGCTGAGGAAAGGTTAATTCAATTAGAATTAAATAAAAGAAGAACAGTTCAGAAATGATAGTCAGGAATTGTAAATCAAAATCATAAGTGCTTGTGAGATTTGAATGCAGGAGAGATTTGGTAAATTCAAATGAAATTCAGTATAACTGAGTTTCACTCATGTATACTTACAATCTACTGATATATGTTTATGGAGGTGCCCGTGGTGTAATTGTTATTGTCGTAGGAAATGAACACGGCGACACGAGTTCAAATCCTGGACGAGAATGATTGCATTTCACATAACACTAATACCCTTGGGAAAGGTATGAATCCAATTATTCTCCCTCCAGGTATGGGTAAATAGTAGGACAGACTAGGTTCTTCAGCCTTAGTTAGGTAACTAGTCTAGGAGAAGGAAAACTCTGAATTAAAAAACTGTTAAACTCCGCTTAAAAAAAAATTGACCTTGTGTCATATCCTGCCCGAGCGGAGGGGTTGGGTAAATAGGATATATGTTTAACTTGAATAATGGAAGTGAAATTGGATATCAGCTATAATATTTATCTAAGTTCACTATCCACCTAAACTCCTTTATGATAGAAGTTTTATGTCAATCAGCTGAGTGGTTCTCTTCAGTGGTTACATATTGGTGTAAGACCATATGACACTGAATGAGGAAACTTATAATAAAATGAAAAAGATAAACACACTTGAAAATTAATTGCTCTTGATTTTAAAGATGCAAAACAGGTCTATATATGAAGTGGGATCACACAAACAAGTCAGTCTTTGAGACTCATAGACAGTTGTCACCAGTTTTCTAGCATTTGCAGGTCATCAAGAGAGTCTTTGGCAGACTTCACCAGCTGCTACTGCAAAGAATCTACAGCCTTGGGATAAAGTATAACATCAGCATATAGCATGACTGCCTCTGCCACAAAGAAAAGAAGGACATGTAGATTGTGCATATTGGATTTCAATTGAATAAACTGTTGTAAAGTTTCAACAATGTTTGTTCATTCCTTGATCCCATGTTCAGTATTTTGTTCCAGCTTGACTCTTTCAGCAGATAAATGCCATATGGTCAAACATCATAGATATTTATTAAACTAGCCAATGTGGGCATTAGAGATGGACACAACATTAACAAACAGCACTAAACAACAGTAGCCAAACTTGTAACATTGGGAGGTCAAGTTGTGATTGGTAAAGATTCCTTTTCACAGAATCGGTACTGTACTAATCCTAATCCTAACCCTCCAGTCCTAAATCCAGAATTATTCATTATTCATACAACAAAAGTAAATACATATTTTTTTAAGTTTTGACTTTGCAAATGTCATGGAAAAAATCATAATTTTAAGTTCTTGGTAATTTTAAAAAAATCCAAATGTCTATATCATATTGTTAAACAAAAAAGATGATTCAATTTAGCTAATCTGATAGAAACAAGATAAGGGACCAGTTAAGCATTATACTTTCATTGTTGAATCGATCTCTAACTAAAACTTTTTAAAAATTAAGAATTTTCAAAAATATGCTAAAACATGCTCCAAAGTCCCTTCAGTAACCTTAGAAAATTTGGTCACCATAATTCTAGCTATCCTTTAGTTATAAGAATTAGAAAGAAAGATGAAGAAAAAGACATTTGGTAAATCATTGGAAGATGAGTCATATCATTAATCCAAGGTATCAAACTTTTGTATTGTTTAATTTGCTTCCTGTACAGAACAAATTTGCTTATTCTTCATTATCAAGAAAGAATTGCCTTAGGAAATTCTTTTGTCTTTAAATCACACCATCTTAGCAATAGAGCTACAATGAAAAACCCTGAATTTTGCTTTATGGCCTCAAATAGGAAATATTTTTACTTTGTCTTTTGTGTTCTTATTCAATTCTATTTCCCTTTCAGTAGACTTCCTGTTATGATTGGCATCATCTTGTATTCCCCAGGAGGAATTATCTGACATTGTTGTACTCCTTTTATATAGATATATATCTGTGAAAATATACACAATTTTATAAATATGTATATATACACACATTCTGTGTGTGTGTGTGTGTGTGTGTATATATATATATATATATGATAATCCAATCATCTGTGTGCATGTATACAGAATATATACATGTACTTTTAAGGAAAGAGTGTACAATATATATATATATATATATATATATATATATATATATATATATATATATATATAAAATATACACATTTTACCCAAAATAGCAGTACATTACACACAGACAGATATATAAATTGGCAGACTGTAGTTGAGGGAGACCCAAAGGTCCTCTTTTCAATAGCTACAACACCCTTGATCCATACCTTATAATGCTGAGTGTTAAGCAAGGAGACATTAAGTACCATTTTTTGAGTCTTTGGTATGACTCAATCTGGGATTGCACCCTGGTCACCCAGGCCATTGGCAAACACTCTAACCATTATGCTGATGGGCCAGTTATATATATTAGATTTATGCTAATTTGAACATGTAATGTGTACATTGTGTGTGTTCATATATGTATGTAGATAGATTGATAAATATTTATTGAACAAGTCAATTTAAGCACGAGGTCAAACTTGGTGAGCACCTAGAAAATGATGAAGTTACGATGAATTGTTTCTGAGATCATACCTCACTGGATGATCAATAAATGTATCATGATGCCAAAGTAAACTTAGTCCAATGAATGCCTTTATGTTTATATTGATTGGTTAGTTGACTCTTTGCATTTAAAGAATGTTGAACAGCTAGCAACTATTAGCCATCTTTATATGAATGTATATTCTTGTACAGACCAGCATATTTAGGATGGGTAAATCATCTGAAATTCTTTTTTCTGAATACATATTTTCTGTTTATTTCTTTAAATAACCTGAAAATTATCTTTTACATGGTGGATGTGAATGTGTGTACATTTATATTTTCCATGAAAACAAACCAGAAAAGGAGAGTGATATGATAAGTGATAGAGAAAGAGTAGTTTAAGAAATGCAAGGAAAAAGACAAAAATTCAAGAAAAAAAAAGAAAGAAGCAAATGAAGAAGGGAGATATAGTGAGTGATAAGGAAGGAGTAATTTAAAAAATGCAAGGAAAAAGATAAAAAATTCAAGAAAAAACAAAGAAGCAAATGAAAAATTCAATAGAAAAGGAAAACAGGAAAAGTAACTGAGCAAACTTGAAAAAAAAAATGGATAGAGTGTGGATTTGCTATTGTTGGATAAAAGATTAAATAAAATATGTGAGTGTGGGTAAGGGGAATAGAAAGGAAGATAAGAAATGGAAAAGAAAATGAAAGAACAGACAAATTCTCTTTTTCTTTTTAAGTAAAGAGAGAGCGCTTTAGATTTGGTGCTTCTTGATTAAGAAGTAAAAGAAAAGATTGAAGTTTGAATTGGAAGAAAAGAGAAATGAATAAAAAAGAAACAGAAAGAAAATGAAAAAACAAAGATGCTTGAGACATAGGAATAGTTGGGTAAATGAAAAAGAATAATAAATTCAGCTTTCAATGTGGATCCAATACTTCCGATGGGGAGATGATAAGAGTTATGCTAAGTTGGGTGGAAGAAAGGAAAGAAAAATAAAGGAAGGAAGGAAGAAAAGAGACAGATGGATTTGTATTTACCACTGAGGAGTGAACTTAAAATAAGACCAGCCCCGGAAACAAAAGAATGACAGTTAAATGATGAGAATGTACTTCATACTACAGAGATTTGAAGTTTCCCTGCGTGGACACAAGACTCACTCATACACACCAACGCACAGCTTTTCCTGAAGTGGTCATAGCCATAAGGGTTTGATCTGCTATAGCTATCTGCCGCCTTTACATTGATCAGAACAGAGCTTCAGGGTGACTGGGTTTGGCTATACAATATGCCTTACAATATAACCAATTCTGTCAGACAATGTGAAATAGTTGTCACGGAAGCAACAAAGAAAAACAAACACTAGAAGAACTTGCACTTTGGTGTCCTCTACTCGTTGCTGTTGATTTAAATCTACACGCAAACTCACAATCTTTTATGACTAAATGCAAATGTTGGTCTGTTTTAGCACTTGTAAAATATGTGATATCCAAGCACTTACACGATATAAATTTTTGAAATTCAAAAATTGAAAGTTGCTCTTAAAATGAAATAAAACAAAAGTAGTTGGAAGCAGTTAATATTTTATCAAAAATTTTATAGATAAATTTAATTTGATACCTGTAAGTAATTACAGCAAATTCTAATTATTACTAACCTTATTTATTAATTATCATTATTAAAGCATTATCAATAGCATGTCACTATGACTGACAAAGAAAGAGTGCATCTGGGTAAAAAAAATTCTTCTCTATTTATTGCTCTTATTTTCTTATTAAGAAAAAATGACTCTGTAATTAGTAGTCAATAAACCTGAAGTTATCTCCCAGAGACAGATATTTTTTGTCATCAGCAATAGACCATTTAAATGGTATTGCACTAACAAAAGCAGGTACATATAGAAATTGGATCATTATATTTTCATCTTTTATCAAAAAATGATATCATTATAGAAACTAAGAAATATGAATAATTGGAAGATATTTGAGAGAGAGGCAGAAGTTCTATGATGAAAAGTTGATATAATGAATTTAAAAATGAAGTCTATCACTCTCCGCTTTATTTAATTTAATAAGATCCTTATAAAATATCATTTTTCTATTAAATAAATCCTAAGAGAATTTTTTGAGTAATACTTATGTTTAGCATGCATTTTATTATAAATACCATATGTAACTGTATTTCACTTATATCATACAAAAATATCAAAATGTCGACTGGCAAAAAGCTATGAGCAGAAAATTTTAAACATTCCCTCAAAATCAATTTCAAATGTCATATTGAAAGCAATAGTTTTTGAATGCAATGATAATAGTCAACAAAAAATGGTCAGAATTTATAGAAATTACAGACTGTTCTGAAATAATTTAACTAATTTTTTTTTACCAATATATAAAAAAAAAAATGAATATGTTACATTATGCAATAATAAATACATTTGAATTTACAGAGTATCAAAAATTACTTACTTATGACTTTTAAAGTATATACTTTGTATACATTATGCATACAAGTAAATTAATAATGACTGGTTTTCATCTTGTAAGCATTGCTGGTGGTCAAATACATAATTAATAAAGGATTGAAATGTTACATTTGACAAAATTAAGTACTTTCTTTCTTGGTTGGTTGATTGTTTGGGTTTTATGGCATATCAACCTTTGAGGGTTATTTAATGTTAAATCCATTTTTATACAAATAATCAGTTCTATTTTAAACAATTCAGTTTAGCATACAAAAGCAGTTTCATTTCAAACAATTCAGTTTAGCATAAGTACGCTGTTAAATGCAAGTACACAGTTTAATTGTCAAAAAAATTTCTATTTCAAATTATTCAGTTTAGTCAAACAGTTCTATTTCAAACAATTTAGTTTAGTATAAGTATAGTTTTTGTCCACACACAGTTAAATGTCAAAACAGTTCTATTTCAAGTAATTCAATTTAGCATAAGTACACAGTTTAGTTCTATTTAACCCATAGATAGGACTCCATCAGGTGCTACTACTCTGAGCCAGAGTGAACCTGGGAGTGATTGCAATGAAGGGGTGTTCCACATTTCCCAAAGCTGTAGCATTACAAGAGCCTTACCATCGGATTGTTTCATGTCATATCCAGGACACTTGTTGGGGAAGTCTTACCCTCTACAAAGATGCAGTTGGTGTATTCTACAGCCCTAGGCAACTTTCTCTCTTGTTATAATGACAACATACAGGGTATTTCATAAAGGATAAAACCTAAAGAACAATAAAATAGAATTTATGTGTATATGGATTTTATACTATAATATTGGTCATGTGACAACACTGTACTTGGAAACAATAGCATTTAAGTGTTTAAATGATTCAAGCATTCATGCCTTTGTGCTTTGTCAATTATCATATGATATTCCAAGGACAAACATATTTGTTGTATAAAGCTTACAAATATGTTAGAGACAAATTTAATGTGAAATTTCTCTTCTTTATACTTTTTAACAAGTTGAAAATTTTCATAAGACTGGAAATGTACAGAATTAAAAGAGCTTGAGCTGGCTATTTCTGTTGATTGTTGAAGTTTTCAATGTGCATGAGTATTTAACTAGTATTTAACACCAAGAAAATCTCTTAAAAAGCTATCTTTGCATATTGGGCTGTTTATAATTACTATTTTCAAGGCTACAAAAAAGTTAAAATAATTCATATACAAATTATTAAAAAAGACAATTACATCCTTTTTAAAACACTGTTTATTCAAAATGTTACTAATGTCTGCAAGCTTTTCTTTAAGAGGTAGACACTTTCTCTAGTTTATTGATAGAAATAAAAAGTTTACTTGAACCACCCAAAGTAACAATATTAGAAAAATAACAGCTGATGATGTGGATAGAACATGTGGTCAAAAATATAATAGATATATAACTGTTGTTTAACAACATACAGGTAGTCTGACTCACCTGTGAGGAATTAGGATTTACCTAATGTAACCATTTAGTGACAATAAAAACTTGATAATATAGCAAAGAGTGAAATATAGAACATTATCCAAACATTGTTCTATGATTTTTTTCTAATAGAAAAGAAAACAAAGAATCAAATCAACCCCAACATTAGGACCAAGGTTAAAAATATGGACTTTTTAAAAGTGTGTGTGGGGGGTGTTTCCATAAATAAGTACCCACAACTAAGTTCTTTTTAATAAAAAGTTAATTTTCTTCTAAAACAAAGACACCATGATTTTTCATTATTTCTAGCTCAACTTTATACAATTAAAATAGATGTTATTAGGTATTACTTCTTACCAAACTCTAAAGCATTGAAACTGTCACCAAAAATAAAATTGCATGAATGCAGAGTTTCAACACTGTAGAGTTGGATGATAAATACCTCTTTTTTATTGTATAAGTTTTCACAAAAATAACAAAATCCTGAAGAATTTAGAAGAAAATTGACTTTTTATCAAAAAATTGTTAGGGTGTACTAATCTATGGACAATACTAGATTTCTTTTTTATTGTAATATTTCATAGCATCTTCCAATTACTTTTCCTCTGTTTAATTGCTTCTTCATTAAAAGAAAGTAAGCACAGTTAGTTATAAAATTATTAGTATTAGTAAAAACTAACCCTTGAGACATAATTTTAAGTTAGTTCTGATGGAAGATCTAAATAGGGCCTTTGATCTTAATAATAATAGATCATGGATTTGAATTGTGTTTCCATTAAATAATACCTGAATGAAGCTCGGTAGGAGAAATTCAATCACTTATTCTTGATATTACATAAACTGACAATTAGTTTATCCATTTCATTTTTATTATAGTAATAAATACAGGCATAACACTTAACTATGTTTTTGTGAGGACTTATAAGTTAATAAACATTGTTGAGGGGTTAATGTTAATAGTTTCTTCAATGGTCTTCCTTATACTACAAATGTAAACCCAATAGCATGATTTTTTTGTTTTCATTTTCTTGTGATTGCAAAAAAGTCATAGAAAATTCATAGCCTTTGTTTCAAATTTGGAAATTTTCAGCTAGATGTCTACCATATATCATCATCATCATCATGTTGTGCTGGTAGCACGGATATCCCTGACCCTCTCTCGCCACTTTTCCCTATCGTTCATTGCCTCAGGCAGGTCTTCTGTATCCTCACATAGTTGCTGAATGTTTGTTTGTGTTGGTCATCCTGCTTTTGCACGGCCATGTGTGGGGGTCCATAAGAGTACATCACTTATGAGTTCGTCCCTGCTTCTCCAGCAGTGTCCTGCATGTCTGGTTCGTCTAACTTGAATAGTTTTCGTGATAGGAGGCAGGTGGCTGTACAGTTGGTGTCTTGTGGGGTGTTGCCGCCAGGACTTGTTCAAGATTGCATGCAGCATTCTTGTGTAATTGCCGTCTAGCTTCTTCTCCAGCCGTTTTGTTAGAGTCCATGTAGTGCATCCATGTAGCAGTATCGATGTGACCACTGCCTGGAAGAAACTGCGTTTCATTTTATCGGTTAGGTCTGATTTCCATATAATTGATAGCCTATTGATAGCTGTCCATGCTTTCGTTAACCTCGTGTCGATGTCCTTTTCAGTTGATGCGACGCTGCTTCCTAGGTAAGTGAATTTGTCTACTAGTTTAAGAGGGGTTCCGTCTAGAATGGAGATGTCCCCCCGTTTGATTATAGCACATATATTCCATTTTGTGTGCATTGACATAGAGGCCTATACCTGCTGCTGCTTGTTCCAAACTATGCAGTAGTGTTTCGGCTTGGTTGGGTGTATTTGCCAGTATCGCTATGTCATCGGCGTAGTCAGCGTCGGTAATTGTTTTTGCGGGGTACCTTCTGCTTCTTTTCTTTGTCAGCTCGAAGCCGTTCTCTCTGATTGGTGCAGCTTACTTGGTAGACATAAAATAAAGGTCTAGTTTAGCATTATAATTATATTGTAAATAAAACCTCTTGCTAAAAACTTAAAAAAAAAAATTTGATAAAATAGGCACTGGTATCTCATAAGTAAGCACAGAAATTTTGGTGGCCATAGATCTAGTTGTACTTGAGTTATGTCACGAGAGACAGAATTATAATTAGATAAACAAAATATGATCACTATTAAGAAATATTTTAAAGCTACTTAAAAAGTGAATCTTTTGATTATATCACAAGTAAAACATTAGACATGACAAACTTTTACAAAGTGTGAAATGACAACAAGAAACAAAAAAATCTTAAAATTATCTAAAAAGATTTTGAAGGCCACAAAAAAATAAGTAAAGAGTAAAAACTATGAATGCTAATAAAACTATTAATGAAAATAAACAGTGGGAAAATGATAGTTTAAAAGCAAGGAAAATCCTTAAAACTATGTCAAGAGATTCTGAAGGCTATGAAAGTGGGTGAGAGAAATCAAATCATTGACAATATTGTAAAGAAAACAATAGTTGGGAATAAATTTAAAAGACAAGGTTGCATAACAGAAAAAACAAAAACCAACCAACAAACAAAAGAAAGGAAATCATGAAAAGTATGACAAGAGATTCTGAAGGACATACTGAGTGATAATGTAAAAATCCACATCTCTATGATGGCTATTGAACATGTGTCATCAAACTTAAATACTTTTCATATATTCAAAGAAAGGTTCTATTTTAATGAATATAACAGACAAGAATGCATTTGTTTATTGATGAATCATGAGTAGAAAGAAAAACTAATGGAAAAAAACTTAATTTTTCTTTCGCTATGCAATCTACATAAAGAAACATACCTTTAAGAAAAGAGCTCAGTTTTAAAATCCCATTAAAGAAAAATCAATATTTCTGCTACTATTCAATTCCATTCTTTTCCTTGAGTCTAAATCTATAGCTAAATAAGATGGAGTGTCTTGTAGTGGTGTAAAAGTTAGCAAGTTTCAGAATAGTAGTAAGTTCATTTCTCACCAAGTGCCATACAATAGAAGTTTCACATCAGACTAAGCTAAACTTACCAAATAACTACATACATGATCTATGTATGTATTTATGGATATGGATAACATAGTATTGTGAAAAACCAACTCAGGGAGCTGTTTGCATTCACTTCGCACTTTTTTCTCTCCTCCAGCTATGAGTAAAATAGTAGATCAAACTCTCTAGCGTTGTTGGGCAACCAGGTTAAAAGAAGGACAACACTAAATTCAGAATCAGGAATGGGAGTTTCAAAGACACTGGTGCTGAGTGGTATCAACTTTTTCTTTTCTATTGGACAGCAACAGTTAAGTTTAATTTAGTCTAATGTCTACATTTGTGGGGCACCCAATGAGCATTAAATTCACTAAGCGAGCAATTTTCTATTATGTTATACTGGGCATCCTATATAAATTGACATGTAATAATAGTAGTAATAATATGTTAGTTTGTACTAATTTCCTCTTCTTTGTTGTCAAACTGAAACCTTTTGGTTTTATAACCTCTGGCCTTCCCAGGATGTCTGTTGTATTCTGGAACATTGAATCTTATTCTGAGGCAAGCATGCAAATCTCCTCCAACACAAGTCATATCCGGTGTCTTTGCCTAGCCACAAAATGTTTTTAGGATTGTTTCCTAACCCACATGCTAAACCAATAACTCTCAAATGGATGCAATATCTATAACCATGTTCTTAATACAATTTTATAATATAATGTCTGAAACTAACTTCAAAAACATAAATAACCAATATTTGATAATTTGACAGTAATATGAATTGATTTTACACTATCCCTACATCTAAACAGGATTTGGGTTTAAACAACCTACACTGTTTGATATGACATAAAACCAAACAAACCTATGAACAATAACTATTTAAATGTCTGCAAACAAATGGCTTTCACTTCTCATTTGATAATCAAACATTGATAATCAAGATGTAAAAATTTAAAGTTGCTTTAATCTTTTATATCTATGGAAACATACATATGTATGAAAGAGGATCAATAAATTTGTAACCTGACACATAATTATAAACTGAATTTTGATCTGAAATTTCCACAGTTTAATATTTGATGCATATAATTAATATTCACTGCTAAATCAAGTGAAATGACCAGAGAAGATATGATGTTGAAAAATGATTTGTTGTATATAATAAATGCTTTTTCATGGTTAGGCTACAAACTTGTGTATGTACTTACATATAAATACAGTAAACTATTGTTGTAATAGCACTCATTTTCATATTCCTGAAATACTATTATCAGAGATTAGCTTACCCCAAAAGTACAATTCAATACATTATCTTAAAAACTAAAATCAGTAAACCCTTAAAATAATAACATCTAAAGTAACATAGAAATTTAAAAAGAAATTCAAAAGTTTTATCAATGAAAGGTTGATTGGTTGGGTTTTATGGCATTTCAGCCCTTGTAGGTTATTTAATGCCAAATCCTGTTTACACAAATATAGATATATACAATAAACATATATGATTTTTAAATGAATAGTTTGTAGGTAACATTTTAAACAAGCCAGAGTACATGTGTTTGCACACAGTTAAATGGTTTGACGTATTCTTATCTAACACTAATAGTATTATTTACACATAGTTAAATGGTTTCAAGTATTCCTATGTAAGACTATCAATTCATCATGGGTCATTTATTTGCACACAGTTAAATCATTAAATAGTTCTATTTAACCCAAAGATGGGACCCTAACAGGTACTACCACTCTTGGTCAAAGTGGATTTTGGAGTAATGGCAATGAAGGGGTACTCCACATTCCCCAAAGCTCCAGGACTGAAGCCTTACCATCAGATGCAGTTTAGCATCACTACCAGGACACTTGTTGGGGCAGGGATCTTACCCCTCTGCAGGGATGCAGTCAGCATATTCTATAACCCTAGTTAACTAGGTTTAATGATAAGCTTGAAATGATTATTGATATACTTTCTATATAATTTACCCATCAAAACAGTGTTCTTATATCCTAGAAGGTGTATAACAGGAGACTAGTAGTCTGAATTTCTGAGATGAAGCCTGATGATTTTATCATTCAGGTTTTGCAGACTATTGTTTTCAGCTTTATTGTTATATTCACAACGTTTCAGCCAATGTGTCCTATGGCCTTCTTCAGGTGTTTTAAATAAAAGGATGTGATTTGAAGTTCTGTGTAGGCTCCTGAGTTCGACATGAAACACCGGAAGAAGGCCAGAGGACATATCGGCTGAAATGTTGTGAATATAACAAAAAAGATGAAGACAGTTGTCTGAAAACCTTGAATGATAAAAAAACCTAAGAATCTACTGTATATCAAGTTAAAAGGAATATACAATCCTTATAAATAAGATAAACCTAAATAGATAAAACTAAAAAACAATAACAACTTGATATTAAACATAACTAGAGAATTAACATGTCAAATACTGAACCTGACATGAAAGTTATAAGAAGAGGAAAATACCATCTATCTTATAAATATGAAAAAAATATAATTACTGTACATGGTCTTATAATACATATCTGAATTCAACTAAACGGAATCCATTTAAAATAAAAATTATCTTGTAAGTTGCTTATTATTTTAATTCATTAATTACTGTCTAGTAAGTAAATGCTAAAAATAGCAGTTTGGGACACCTCACATGATTTAATGGTTAGCAAGCTAGATTAGCAGACCATTGTTATTGAGTTTGATTCTCACTGAGTACTCCATATTTCTGACCTTGAGCCACAACTTAGCTAAGCTAAGTATATAACTAAAAGTAGGAGTCTGCCAAAATATTTCAAGAGTTTTCAAAGTTTCAAAACCCCTTGTCCAGATCAACATTACTCAAACTATCTGATTTCCTGGATTAGCAAAGCTTTTCCCAATATGCCAGGGATCAGAGTAGCGTATCTAAAAAATCATATTTATTTTGAAAAAAAGAGTCCCTGTGACACAGTGGTTAATGTGCTGAATTGGGATATCATAGTAAGCAAGTTTGAACTCCAATCAAACAATTATGTCCATTTTCGAAGTAATAACCTTGGGAAAGGTATGAACTCCCATATCCGCCCTCCCTCAGGTATGGGTTGAATAGCACTACTACTGTCCTTCTACAAGGATGTCTTTGACATTATATAACCCATTGGTTATATATAACCCATTGAAAGTGCCCGTTGTGTTTATGGAGGGGCCCGTGGTATAATGGTTATCGTCGTAGGAAATGGACACAGCGACACGCGTTCAAACCTGGATGAGACTGATTGCATTTCACATAGCACTAATACCCTTGGGAAAGGTATGAATCCAATTATTCTCCCTCCAGCTATGGGTAAATAGTAGGGCAGACTAGGTTCTTCAGCCTTGGTGAGGCAACTAGTCTAGGAGAAGGTAAACTCTGAATTCAAACCTGCTAAACTCTGCTTAAAAATTGACCTTGTGTCCTATCCTGCCCGAGTGGAGGGGTTGGTAAATATGTATATATAACCCATTGGTTATACCTGGGGGGGATAAGGGAGTTCATACTTTTCTCAAGATTATTACTTCAAATATGCCATTAAACAAACAAACGAAACCAATATTTGCTTGGTAATCAAGTAACACAACATTGCAAAATAAAAATAAATTTAGCAAATTCATAAGTAATAAAATGAGAATATTATAATAAGTCAAGTAGATTAAATACAATAATAAATCAAGGCATCTTACTAATGAGAAAGATGAACCTGCTTATTTATTTGTCATCTTATCTAATTTTGGTTTAATTAAAGACAATGCCACACCAATTAAGTGAGAGCAAATATCCATTTTATTTCTGTATTTTGTCTTAATGAAACCAATGGCTTAAAAGCTACCTTCAAAAAGATATATTGAAAGGAATGGTAGAAGAGCCTTCAAAATTTTCAAGCCTAGGAGATAAACAAAGCCATATCATTTAGGCATTATAGGAGCTTTATGAAGTTTTTGTATTGTAAAATAACACCCAAGCATGATGAAGAATATTGTCTAGTAGAACATACTTTAAACATTATTAAAAATATGAAAATAAATCATATACCAGCAAGCCTATGATTTTTGCAATGGCACTGGTATATGTACCAGACTTTGAGTAGCACTGGTCAAGACTGATAGTTAATTTTGATCTAGGCAAAAGAGAGAGATCTGATAAATGATAATAAATACATTCATGTCCATTTGTATTCTGCAATACCATCAATATGTATTTATATAAGAAAAAAAAGATTAAAGGAAATGGAAAATATTCTGCTTTAACTTAATAAATATATTACTATTTTTAATGTATTTGTCTGCCTTATCTTTCATATACAACCCTTCTTTATTAAGTTATGTTCATAACATTAGAAAAATAAGGGTACAGCATATGTGTTTTGAGGAAAGCTTAAATGGTAAAGAGGTAATCCAATGCAATACACTAACATGATAATAGTCAGTGTTAATCTCTAAATCTCTAGGTCATTGAAAGAGTTAAATGTTATAATGATCATGGCCAAATTTCAGCTTAGAAAATAGGTAGCAAGACTCACACTTTATAAGTAGATGAATGTTAACCAATCATAACATTTTCTTGATAACAGTCATTAATTTGGGGGCAATTACAACAGTAAACCAGGTTGCCCAAGGTTTTTCTTAATGCACATTTTAAAATTTATTAGGTGATTTTTTTCTATAAGTTTTACATTTGAATTATCAATTTTATTTACAGTTTTAAGTAGCGGCTTCTCAATTTGTAAACATTTGATCCATTCTACAAATTATTTTGCTTTTTCTTAATGTTTTTTTTTCAATTGTATAATCTATAAAGAAAGCAGGGTGTCTCTTTTCTACAGAAAAGCAGATAAACAGAAAAGAATGGTGATGTAACTTGCTTGGATCATTCCTAACAATGCAAATCATTTAGAAAATATCATCCTCAGCAACCTGAATAAAACAAGCAATTCCATATTTATATTAAAATGTTCTCTCTTTCCCTGTTTAGTAAAGAAATCCACATAAGTTTGATTTATACTCTTTATCTATCAAGGTTAATGTTTGTTACTTCCTTTAATTTTCTTACTTTCCAAAGAATATAATATGAGCCCTTCTCTCTACAAATATGGTCTGCTATACTTTTCTATATCTTTGGATATGGCGTTTTTATATTCTTTGAATATGACTTTTTTTTACCTTACATTCTTTTCTCTGTTTGTATATGATGCTATAAATGCAATCTATACTGACCATTTTTCTTTTGTAGGACCAACATAAATAAGGAAGTTGTGAAGAATGGTTGTACTACTGAAAACTATTCTGAAGCTGTAAAATCCACGTTGGATTCATTCAGTAACTTTTCTTACATATAATATCTCTAGGTATTATATATCTGAAGAAAGTCATATAATGGATTGATAAGTATGCCATGAACCAGTTATTAAAATACATGAAGAGGTGGAAACTACCCTTTCTATATTGCCCAGTCTGCTGCTGACTGCTTCTCTGCAGAGGGGTAAGACCCCCAACAATGAGTGTCCTGGATATAACATTAAACAATCTGATGGTGAGGTTCCAGTAATGCTGGAGCTTTGGGGAATGCAGAGTACCCCTTCATTGCCATTGCTCCCAGGTCCACTCTGGCTCAGAGTGGTAGCACCTTTATGGGTCAAATAGAACTAAACTGTGTCTTTAAGCTAAACTGAATTGTTTGAAATGGAACTCTTTGTTGACATTGAACTTGTGTACTTATACTAAACTGAATTATTTGAAATAGAATTGTTTAGACATTTAACTGTGTGTCAACATAAAAACTATACTTATACTAAACTGAATTGTTTGAAATAGAACTGTTTTTGACATTGAACCTGTGAACTTATGCTAAACTGAATTGTTTAAAATAGAACTGTTTTGGCATTTAACTGAGTGTAAACAAAAAACTATACTTATACTAAATGGAATTGTTTGAAATAGAACTGTTTATATGTATAAAAATGGATTTGGCATTATGACCTACAATGGGTGATGTGCCATAAAACCAAAACAAACCAAACCCTTTCTATATAATCTTCTAAATAAAATGATTTACAAAAATGGCATTACAATGCTTGTGAATTTTTGGAAGAATGTTATAGATAAGAATGTAAACTAAGTTAATAAAAAAATTTTAATTATCTTCTTACTAATCAATTCCAAGCATATTCATTTTCAGCCACTGGTGAAAAATCTGTTGCAAAGTAATAACCACTCCAAGTCAGGGTAAACTTAAAAGTGACAGTAGCAAAAGGCTTCTCCACTCTCCCCCAGAGCTCCAGAACAGGAGCCTCATTACTGGATGTAGTTTAGTATCATACTTAGGGCAATCCTTTTTTTTTTTGCAGGGCATATAAAAAGATGGTGTCAATTTAAACATAAATAATAACTTCATAAGATTGAAATTCAGATATAATAAAAAGAACAAGGAGACACCTTTGGCTTCATAAATTAATGATTTTATGATCAAAAGTTGACCTATTCATGAGATTGACTTATACAATAATACTCAATATCATTATTAGTTATTTTAACTGAAGGAATCCTTAAAACAAAATAGAAATAAGAGGAACTGTTTTTCTTACTTTTAAAAGAGCATCTTCCTATAAGGTGCCCGTGGTGTAATAGTTATCGTCGTAGGAAATGGACACGGTGACACAAGTTCAAATCCTGGACGAGACTGATTGCATTTCACATAGCACTAATACCCTTGGGAAAAGTATGAATCCAATTATTCTTCCTCCAGCTACGGGTAAATAGTAGGACAGTCTGGGTTTTTCAGCCTTGGTGAGGCAACTAGTCTAGGAGAAGGAAAACTCTGAATTCAAACCTGTTAAACTCCGCTTAAAAATTGACCTTGTGTCATATTCTACCCGAGCGGAGGGGTTGGTAAATAAGATCTTCCCATAATTTTTTGTGATCAGAAGAGTTTCATAAAATTTTTAATATATGATGTTTGATAAAAGTTGTTTGTTTCATTAAATTTCTTAGTGTAAAAACACTTGGTGAAAATATTAAACTGAATCCTTCAAACAAGAATTACCATCTCAATCAGAATAATCTGTAGAATAAGGAAAATACTACATCACAAAATTTCAGGTATGTCCATTATCTGAACATATTAATAAACATTTTATAGACAATAAATGAATGAATAAATTTATCAAAAACTCTATTTATCCAACAAATAGTAACGAAAATTATTGAAAATAATTATAAAATGTGGTTATCAGAGCAAGTAATAGCATCAACAATGACACGCCTTAACTTCAAAAATGAAAAGCATATGGCAGATTTCCAAAGTAAAGAAAAAAAATACTATTACTGACAATACTTAATATGATTACTTTGTAAATGGTGTGCGTGCCATAGGCAGCTACTCCCCTCGCCATTCTTGGCTTAGTTGGTAATCACAAAAATATAAAGTACTCATAGACGCTTCATTTTTTTTTTCTGAAGAACTCTTTAAAGAAAGAAATTAAGCTTGATAAATAAGACTTATTTTCTAGCAGAACTCATAAATTTATAGGTATTTACTAAGCTAAGCTAAGCTTAGCACCATACAAGGTCAGAAGTGTGGATCAGCTAGTAAGGAAAAAGTCACAACTATCAAAATGATTTGAGATAGCTAACTATCTACTGTGTATTCATGTGCCACACTTCTTTGCATCATACAATTTTTTTCTATCAAAAATTTGACTCACAAGTTTCACAAATGCTCAAATCATAGATAGAAGAGCTGATCTATAGATGAATAATCCTATGATTTTTTACATATGTAATATATGAATAAAAACTAATATAGATTTGGGGATTAAGAAATCCTTAATGGTAAAAAAGTAATGAAAAAATCTATGTAATTTTCATCTTTGCATAAATAAGAAAGTTCAAGTAAAAAAAGTGATATAAATAAGATGAACCGTTGTAATTATCCAAATCCTATAGAAATATTTCAAAAATATTTTTTAATTAAATATACCGACAAAGTTGCGTTACAGGACATTTTCTAAATCACAAATGCAATTTTTAAGGGCTTTTTTGAAAATCTTAATTCAAACAATTTAAGGTAAAATTAAACTATATTTAAAACAACACTAAATATATAAACCCGATAGGCTGGGCTGTTAATTACATCAACTGCATCTCTGAAGAGGGGTAAGACTCTCCCATTGAGTGACCTGGATATGACACTAATCTGCATCTGATGGTGAGGATCTATTCCAAGAGCTTTTGGAAATGTGGAGAACCCCTTCATTGCCATTAATCCCAGGTCCACTTTGACCCAGAGTGGTAGTACTTTTTAGGGTCCCATCTATGGGTCAAATAGAATTATTTAAAACTTGAAACTATTTGATTGAGTGCAAACAAATGATTAATATTAAATGGAATTATTAGAGTTAAATATCAATAATTGAAACCATTTCACTGCGTGAAACCAATAAATAACAATACTTGAAACTATTTAACAGTGAGTAAACATCATCATCATGTCATGCCGCCTGCACGGATATCCCTGACCCTCTCTCTCCACTTCTCCCTGTCGTTCATCACCTCTGGCAGGTCTTCAGGGCTACATCCCGTATCCTCACAGAGCTGCTGTATGTATGTTCGAGCTGGCTGTCCTGCTTTTGCTCAGCCATATGTGGGGGTCCATATTGCTCTGACACTGTAACACAGTCTATAATCAAAATCCGATAGACAGATGGATGAAGGGATGCATCCTCCCCTTCCCTAAAAAGGGTGACCTCGGATTAGCCAAGAACTATCTATAGCAGCCAAAATTTACAATGCCCTACTACGAAACTGCAGAGAACCCAAAATAGACAACATTCTTAGGAAAAACCAAAATGGTTTCCAAAGAAATATATCCATGACCTCACAAATATTGACTACGTAACTGTATAGAACCCAAAATTGAGAATATACTTAGGAAAAACCAAAATGGCTTTCAGGGGAATAGCTCCACGACGTCACAAATTTTGACTATCCGTAGAATCCTTGAAGGCGTATGGGCAAAAAACCCACAGGCGACAATACTATTTGTTGACTTTACCAAGGCCTTTGATTCCATTCACAGAGAGAAGATGGAACAAATCCTACTAGCATATGGCGTACCAAAAGAGACCGTCGCAGCAATAACGATTCTCTATAGAAACACCAAAGTGAAAGTATGTTCACCGGATGGAGACACAGAATACTTCGACATGGTAGCAGGAGTACTGCAAGTGGACATGCTAACCCCATACCTCTTTATCATCTGTCTAGATTATGTGCTTAGAACATCAATTGATAAAATCAAAGAAAATGGCTTCGAGCTGACAAAGAAAAGAAGCAGAAGGTACCTCGCAAAAACAATTACTGATGCCGACTACGCCGATGACATAGTGATTCTGGCAAATACACCCGACCAAGCCGAAACACTACTGCATAGTTGGAACAAGCCATCGCAGGCATTGGCCTCCATATCAATGCACACAAAACGGAATACATGAGCTTTAATAAAACAGGCAACATTTCCACAATAGATGGAAGCTCTCTGAAACTAGTAGTCAAGTTCACCTACCTAGGAAGCAGTGTCTCATCAACCAAAAAAGGCATGGACAGCTATCGATAAGCTATCGATCATATGGAAGTCAGACCTGACTGATTAAATGAAATGCAGTTTCTTCCAAGCAGCGGTCATATTGATACTGCTATATGGATGCACTACTATATGTGAGTAAACAATAAATACAATAAATGTCAATACTTGAAATCATCTGAGTGCAAACAAATGATGTCTGACTAATTCATATATATATATATATATATATATATATATATATATATATATATATATATATAATAAATAGGACTTGGCATTAAATAACCTGCAAGAGCAGATATGAATTTGTCAAATTCATTTTTAAATTAAACTTTTCTGAATTAGAATTTATGGTTAATTTGCACACTTTTCTTTACATAAAAATAATTTTAAGCCTTACTGGACATTGTACAGGTTTATTTCTAAATTGTCAAGAGTTTCTTGGTTGTAGCTTCATGGGCGTATGTACACAATATATAACTGTGATATTCTGATATTTGCATACCACAAAATTCCCAGTTAGAGACTTCACCCTCCTCCTCAGATTTCATATTAAAAAACATTTTAATTGTTATTATGTAAATAAAAAAATCACTATGTGGGCAAAATATATGTATATGTGAATGTTTTAAAAGGTACATTTTTAATGTGTACAAAAAATTAGAAATCATTTTCAAAGAAATATTGACACAAATAGAAATTTTGATTAATACAGTTAACCATATGACATTTTAGCAAATACCTATTTAAAATAAACAATTGTTTCTAATAGCTTTTTATTAGTTTCTATTTTAGAAGGATAATATAGTATCTGGTATTGCCATAAGGATTTTACAAACATAGAAAGTAATAGTAGTACTGAGATCATAACTTAAATCAAAGCTGCTTATAATGACAATATAATGATTACTTTATATTAGTGGTGAATAGTTAAATATCATTTCCAGCAGCACCAATTGTTTAATATAAATAACACTTGAGAGATTTATTGATTTAAACATTTTTATTTTTTGTCCAGTTTAAGTGCGCAATAATACTATATAATTAGTGGGTAGAGTGTTTGCCAATGGTTCGGGAAACCCAGGTTCAATCCCAGGTCAGGTCATACCAAAGACTTAAAAAATGGTACTTGATACCTACTTGCTTAACACTCAGCATCATAAGGTACATATCAAGGGTAAAGTAGAGAAATCCAGGGAAAGGAGTAACACCCTCCCCTACACCTCAGTGATGTAGCTATTGAAAAGGAGCTTTCAGATCCTCTCGACTACGGTTGCCAACAACTTTTTATTTATACATCTCTAGCCTCAATAATTCCCTATCAACTGAATTAGCAATGTTTAATGCAAATACTTATTTTAGTAAATGAAATAATCTTTTTTTTAAATTAGGAAATTAAAATTCTCTACAAATTAGTTGTCTTGCAGTAACATGATCTTTGTTTATTTTCATAGACCTCCTCTTAATGTGAGACCCCTTTTCCTCATGATTTTTAAACATTAAAACATTTTCAAGGGTCCACTAAGTATGAATATCAAACTAGGCAGCTTAACATCAAATTGGCCATCAATAGAGGAAAGACTAACAAACTTTTCTCAATTATATATTTATCAAAAATAATTACAAAGTGGATTATCAGTTGAATGAAGAATTAAAACCACTTTTAGGATCACAATTAAAATCTATTTGAGGATGATTTTATCTTGTTTGATCCATTTATTAGACAAAAGTAATATTCAAATACAATGGTGAAAGAAAAAGTGAAGGATTACTGGAAAGTTTCATATTTTTACAGCATAAAATAGACCATAGTCGAGGGTGACCCGAAGGCTTCCTTTTCGATAGCTACTACACCAAGGTGTAGGGGAGGGCGCTACTCCATTCCCTGGATTGCTCCACTTTACCCTTGAACCGTACCTTATAATGCTGAGTGTTAAGCAAGGTGGTATCAAGTTCCATTTTTAAAGTCTTTGGTATGACTCGACCTGGGATTGAACCCAGGTCTCCCGGGCCATTGGCGAACACTCTAACCGCTGGGCCAATGTCCCGGTTTACAGCATAAAATACTCTGTTGTAAATATTTTCTCTTTGTAATCTTCTTGCTCAAAAGAGTACCAATATTTGATAATCAAATAGATATCCAGTATTTCAATATTCATGCTAAAATTTATATTTCAATATTTTCACATAAAAAAAGAAAAAACAATTTATCTATTTTAAACATATGACCCTAAAGTCTCCAAATAGATAGATAGTCACTTGAACTACCAATACACAACTTTGTAAATAAACAAGAACAGAATAAAAATATTATCAAAATATTCCTTCATTGTCATATTCAACAATACTTGACTAAAAGAAAAATTGCTGCCCAAATATCTATCTATCTATCTATCTATCTAATCACAACCCAACAATAATAACATCATTATACAATGTTTACTAGAGCAATATGCTTAGAATGTTCTAACTTAGAGAAAAAAGCAATTTCCACTCCAATTTGCAACAAAATAATAATTTTGCTAAGTCTAAACATAATTTCATAATTATCCAAATTCTTGATATAATAGAGATAACCAGAAAATAATAATTGAAATTCTTTACTCCTTCATCATAGACCACTGTTACAACAGCAATGCAACAGATTTAAGGGCTATATATTTCATCAAGTGGTCATGGTATGAAGAGATCATAAAACAACCAGTTCAAAAGACCTGAATACTAAAAAATAATCCTCATTTAACAAATGAATATTACTGGTTCATTTTTCGATGATTTTTTATGGCATATTAACTCTTAAAAACTCTTATAAAAACTTTTCTCCTGTCTATGACCTAAGGTCAAAACTAATTGAGAATAACTAAAAATGAATTACAAAGAAATATTCCTGTTTGTCTTATCCCTTTCATTTATCTTATATAGAGTGTTCGCCAATGGTTCGGGAAACCCAGGTTCAATCCCAGGTCGGGTCATACCAAAGACTTAAAAAATGGTACTTGATACCTACTTGCTTCGTAGCTTA
This sequence comes from Sepioteuthis lessoniana, assembly GCA_963585895.1. NCBI lineage: Eukaryota > Metazoa > Mollusca > Cephalopoda > Myopsida > Loliginidae > Sepioteuthis > Sepioteuthis lessoniana. The sequence goes on along the minus strand of OY757912.1, from coordinate 79,902,690 downwards.
CATAAGGAATTTGGTAAACTTTTTATGTATGTATAAACAAAAATAAATTTTTTATCACAAAAAATTAATAAATTTAATTTCAACTGAACTGCTTCCTAACTTTATCCCTTAGCCTAACACAAATTATAATAATAGTCTTATTTCATGGTCAATGTACTGAACATTTAAAGCATTTTTATAAGAAATAATTATATTCATAACTGTTTTATTCTATTAGAAATGCTTATCTTAATTCTTGATACCTGACTATCCTTATCTTTCTAATTTTTAATGTTTAACACAGATTAAGTTCTGAAACTAAAACTAAATCAAAAACTAAAAATTCAGAGTTTAATCTGAATTTTTTCTTGTCACCCCAAATCACTAAATTTATCAGTAGAATAAATGACTTAGTGAATCTAAAAAGTGACTGAGTAAAGGCAAAGCCAGTGGACAGAAATAAGAAAAGCTGAAACCTTGTGTACATATATTTGTTTTATATAGAATTGGCTGCCTTGCTTAGCATTCAGCACAAAAAGGTGAGGATAAAGGGTAAAGTGGAGCAATCCTGGAAATGGAATAGGGTCTTCCCCTACACCTCGGTGTAGTAGCTATTGAAAAGGAAGCCTTCAGGTCACCCTCGACTAAGGTCACCAACTTTACTTAGATTTTAAAAATTTGTAAAATTCAGTATTTAATCATAAATTTTTCCCTCAGCACTGGAAATATTCACTTTAGTAGTGTAAAAAGTGATAAAAGTAAAGTTGAAGAATTATGAAGTAGAGATAAAGTCAGTGGTCAGAGATAATAGATGCCAAAATGTGGCTTATATATAGTAATTTCAATACTAAAATACAGCCATGATTATTGTTTTATTTTTCACAAATAAATAGAATTTGCAGAGTCACTATGTAAGTAATCATTAAAGCGAAAGAAAGTTTTAATGTAATTTTTTAAATATAAAATCTCTTTGTGATATCACAGGTTACGTAAACAGTCAGTAAATAATGATAATTATATTAACTAAAACTTGTTAAATCAGTGGAAATTACACAATT